>PVHP010025383.1:0-25586 GCA_004024765.1 Zapus hudsonius | reverse complement strand
CTGGGAACATGATGAAGCCATTGAAACCCAAGGAATAAACACTATGTCAATAACATGTTCTTTCAGTACTATTATAATCTATCCCAATTGGCTGCAGAGGTGGTTTGTCGAAAAGCCCACTGCATTAAGGCAGATAGCATCTGTGAGTCCTCTGATTTCCTGTTTGGCTCCAATGTCAATGTAATAATAGCTCCTTGTAGATATTTTTACTATCACATAAACAGATTAAGCTCTACTTCTAAATACAAGGATTTAAGCAGGGCATACAAGCCAAGATGGGGACTTCTGTGTTCCTCCCACAAAACATTTCTACATGCCTGTGACAACTCAACACACTTAAAGACATAGTGGAAGGGGACAGAACAGTATTCTTCAGATAGAGTCCCTGCCCCGGAAAAGCATATGACTAAAAAAAGGAAGCAGGATGAGGATATGCTTGGAGCTCATTGGATATGTTAGGATTCTGAGAACTACACTCTGGTTCATTGTGGAAAACACTCAACCATGAGGATGGAACAAACAGGACCAAGCTGCTCTGGTCTTTTCTTCTCCAGATTCTGGGATGAACCCTGACTAGCAGAGAGGATGCAGATGTCAGCTTCCCTCCCCATGACCTGCCTTTGGGACAGGAAGAATGGGACAGGCAGGCATATTAGCATGTAGGGTGGAGAAAAGGGCAAAAATAGAATCACTACAATTATTACTATGGTTTATTTTTGGTCACAATTTTTTGATTTTTTTCAGTGCTGGGATTTGAACCCAGAAGCCTTACCAATGTTAGGGAAAAATTCCTACCACTGAGTCACAGCCCCAGGCCCAAATTTGATTCTCAGGGCAGGGCATAGGTGAAAAAGATTACTCTGGGCAGATACAGGTGAGAATAGTAGTGATTTAGGGGTTCTCACTGGAAGGAAGTTAAAGGGAGGTTCTGGAAGACTGGGTCTGCTTTACCCTTGCCGTGGGTGGTAGGACACAGTGTAAGGGTTCAAGCCAGTGAGACATGCACCTAAAATTTATGTTTTTAAGAATGCACATAATGCATTAAGAATGGCATAATTCTCCAGCTAGAGGGTTGAAGAGCCTGACCCAGCAGTAGACTATCTACCCCAGGAACAACCAGGCTGGTAGGGAAGGGCCTCAGATCCCTAGCACTCAGACAGACAGATATCTGAGTAAGGAATCAAGGATGCTCTTAACTTGAAGATCCAGAACAATTCTACCAGTCCAATTCCACCAGTCTTCTAGCCCACTAGATTCTAGCTCTTGGTGAGGCCTGATTCTTGGCTGGACTATCTGTCTGGGCCAGCAACAGGGTGGAAGCAGCAGAAGTAAGGGTGACAACTTCCAGCTGCAACTTTTCATATGGCCCCAAAGACAGAAGCCTATGAAAAGACCCAGAACAGTGTTGTCTTCTTCTACTGCTGACTTAAGACTAAGAAGAAGAAGGCCAAAAGAAAAGCAAGTGGGAGAGAGTCTAGCCTTAGGGAAAGGTGGGTCCTAGGATGGGACAGTGAGGCCTTGGGCCTTTCATGAAAGAGCTTGAAGGCCAAAGAGCCTGAGACATCGAGCAGGCTGTTTGCACAGCTGCCAAAGGTGGAGAGCCAGGCCTGATCCCATCCCCAGCAACATTCTCTCCTCAAGAAATTCCCAGCTCAAAGGCTGGTGGAGCCCAGAGAGAACAGAGGGGAAAGAAGTCTCGGGATGAAGGGCTCAGGTAGCCACTCACCACATGGTCCTTTGTCAGGAAAGTGATGTCAGGAGTGGCTATTCTGCCTTCACTTTTATTACAAAGGACAGTGACTTGTAACTTAAATAAGACCAAATTCTAAGTCCCTCTGGTAGCCAGGTAAGCTTCAGTGTTGCTAGAGAATATTGGAGGAACTTAAAACCTACTGAAAATATGTAATTAACTTTGACTTATAAAAATGCAGAAAACAGTAGCTGGGGATAGCTTAACTGGTAAGATTCTTGCCTTGAAATCACGAGGACCTGAGTTCAATCCCCAGAACTCATATGACAATACCAAGTATCGTGACACATATCTATAATTTCAGCACTGGGGATTGTAAAAGCCACGGTGCGTGTATGTGTGGTGGTAGTGTTGGGAGGAAGATACCCAGAGGCATTGCCCCCCACCCAATGACTGACTGATGCTGGCACAACTCATAGCCCATAATCCCAGGGTACATGAGGGCCCTCAGTGGCATGGGGGCAGGAAGAAGGAAAATGGTGGTACCAACACATGAGTTGTTCAAAGTTTCTATGGAAAGCTTGTGCATCTTGCTTTATGTGGGTAATGAGGAACCAAATCCAGACTGGAAGGCTTTGCAAGCAGCAGCGGTAAGGGTAACAACCTCCAGCTGCAACTTCTCATAGGGCCCCAAAGGTAGCAGCCTAGGAAAGACCCAGGTTAGTGCTGTGGGGTTTTTTTTTTTTTTTTTTTTTGCTGCTGACTTTATGCTGAGGAAGAGGTCACATCTCAGTCCCACCTCCAGAACTCCATCTTCCCCTCAGCAACTCCATACCCACTGAGCACGATGCTCCCATCTCTGTCCTAAATAGTGGTCAACACCGGTACTTAGCAGAGAGGAGCACAAGCACTGGTGAAAAAAGCTAAAACTTAGCTACAGAAGATCACAGCATAGCCAATAAAAGAAAAGAAAAAAAAAAAGACAGCCGGGCGTGGTGGCGCACGCCTTTAATCCCAGCACTCGGGAGGGAGGCAGAGGTAGGAGGATTGCCGTGAGTTCAAGGCCACCCTGAGACTACATAGTGAATTCCAGGTCAGCCTGGGCAAGAGTGAGACTCTACCTCGAAAAACCAAAAAAAAAAAAAAAAAAAAGAACTATCATACAATATAAATAAGACATATTAAAAAGTCTATTTTTTCCATAACTAACAACTAATGTCAGCTGTTGCTGAGAACTAAGTGTAATTTATGACTTGTTTACACTCCTGGCATCCACTCGAATCATCTACTGTGACCAAGACCTCTTGCTCTCTCAGACATGTCAGCAGGTGGTAGCTGGGCTCAGTGCCGAGGGGAAAGGAGAGACTGGCCAGCTAGTGCTACAGGCTGCTTGCTGACAGGCTCCCAACATGGTTCCCCAAGAAAGTCTGCCCTGACAGACCTTCGAAACACTACCTTGGAAGCTTCAGTGAACAAAGACTAACAGGTCTGCTGCACACACTTTCAGTGTAGACAGGAAGCCAAGGCTTCCCCACTAGCTTTGGAGGAGTTACAGGCATTTAACAAAGATTCCAATTCCAGGGCATTGTGGAAGCTGGGAAACCCTGAGCAAATAGCCCCTTCAGTACAGTTTTTATCATCTGGAAGGACACACAACCCCAGGAGAGAAGGTGAGATGAAGGCTGTTTGCTGCAGGGAGGTGAGCCCAGCTAGTATCAAACACATACATGCATGCACAAAAACCACAGCGACCAATGGAGCTACTGGACAGTCTCCCTTAAGCTGTCTTTTGCCAAAGCTTCTCTGCTGGGGACAGTCCCTTTTACAATCGCTGTTCAATAATTTTTTTTCCTTTCCATTTTTGAAGACATACATTACTGTGGGCTTTATCCTTGAAATCTGAGGCTGGGAAGGTGATTCTGAGTACAGAGGTACCATGTTTCCAGAGAGGAACTAACTGATGGATCTCTGGACTTTGTGAGTAACATCATGGTGTTGGGAGACTGTCTGGCACTAGGCACTCAATTTGAAGCATTCTATTGTCATTCAACGAACAATTCTATAAAAGGAAAACACTTTACTGCCACAGCCTTTAACCTCTAAAGACTCACCCAGTCATCCCCTGCAACATTTTATTTAATTTAAACTCCACTCACCTATGGAGAAAAACTGTTCTGAACCTCTTTGAAAAGCACAAGTCTTCTCTGTGGCATTGGTGTTTTCTTTGCTAGGTGCCAAACTGTTATTTCACATATATAAAAAGAAAATTGGCATGGATTCCACACAAACTAAACCATTGGCAAAGATGATGCTGAAGCCTGCCATTGAGAAGATTAGATTCCCAAGAAACTCCTCAGGCCGTGGCCAACATCCACAAACTAAACAAGAGAGAGAGCGGGGAGGGAACAGCCTCACTCATTCAAAGAAGCTCATTTTTCCCTGTGTGTTCAGGTAGGATTCTATTAGTCACTTAAGTTACCCAGAACTTAAATATCTCAGTTGTGCACATTACAGACTTATCAAACAATAAGTGTGCATTAATAAGAGAAGTGGGTAGTTGAGAATGGCTATTTTTATTCAAGTTTGAACTTGTACATTTCAACCATCTTCCATATTTGTTCAATAAATGGGACAGTTCACAACTTCCCCATAACTAAAACTGATTAAGTCATGTTTGGAGTGCATATGTAGCTTTCAATTTTAAATTTTCAATTACTTTTCTGTGTTTTTTAGGTCCTTTGCTATTTTTAGCCTGCTGTTTTACAAACTATTTTGCCTCTTGCACTCACAGATGCAAGTCTGGAAGCAGACCAAGAGAGAAGCAGAGAAGTTTGCTATCCAAACTGTTACACGTAAGCTAATAACCTAGGTAGTTGAAGACAGTGCTCCACAGACCCAATTCTTCATGGCTCACCAATAATATAACCGTGGTAAGCATGCTTGTTCCATCCCTTCATGTTAGGCCACCCTATGATGGGACTTATATATGGGTAAGACAAAGAAATCCCTTGAAACACATAAGTGCCCTTTAATTTTTTTTAAACCTAGGTCTTATAAGATAAGAATGTTTCTATATGGCTGAGGAGATGGTTTAGTGGTTAAAGGCACTTGCTTGCAAAGCCTACCAGCTTGGGTTTGATTATCCAGCACCCATGTAAAGTCAGATGAACAAATTGGTGTATGTGTCTGGAGTTCATTTGCAGGGCAAGAACCCTGGTGTGCCCATGATTGCTCTCATAAATGCTCTTTCACAACTACACACACACACACACACACACACACACACACACACATTTTAAAGAGTCTTTCTAAAAGAAAAAGATTCATTTTGAAGAAATGTTTAGAGAATTGTTTAAAGTTTGGATACTTTAGGTTTTCATATTCATTCTTCACTCTTCCAAACAATCATGTACTTTTCTTAGTCACTGGGTTGCCACCTATGAGAACAAATATCAGTGTCTTAACAGGACTGGAAATTCCAGGACTTCATTTTCTTACCCTTCCTACAGAAATAGCATGTGATCAGACTTGTAAAATCACACTGTGCCACTTCCATGGACATGGGAATCAGCCTAGTATTGGGTGTATCACCTAAATGAGGCCAACCAGAATCCTGTCTCTTTAATGAAAGGTGGAAGACACGTTCCCCACTAGAGTTACTCAGCTAGGATGATAGGAACCTGGGGCTACTGATGACTAAGTTTTCTGCAATGAAGACCCACACAGACAGGCTCAGCTGAGATCCACAAAGAGTGGATCTAGGCAGTATGGAATCCCAGTTCACATCTCCAGCCCTGGCTTCTGCAGTTCTTTTAATCCACAAGCAAGTCCAATACATTCCAGCTACTTCAGCCAAAAACTTTCCTCTTTGCTCAGGATAGTTAAAATGCATCACAATTGGAAAAGTGTGAGTTGAGCAAGAGCCACCCTAACCTCAGAACCACACTGTTGTTATCCACTGTGAGCTGACTAGGATTACAGCTGTGCACCACCATCCCTGGTTTGTGAGGTGCTGGGGTTTGAGGCCAGGGCTTTGTGCATGCAAGGTAGGCACTCTACCAATTGAGGATAGCACGTTCTTATTCACATCTTCTCACAGCTATTCATCTATCTTATGAAATGAGAGTCCAGAGATAGATTAGAGCAGAATAAAAGAAACGTGAACATTCAGAGAAGGACTTAAGTCTCCACCTGTGTGCTTACATCAGCCTCCCTCCCTCCCTTCATCCAGAACTGAAGAACTTTGGGATGCTGACAGGTGCTAACATGCTCCCTTTTAATTACATCTCCCAACTGCTGCAATAACTGATTGCCAGCTAAATAATTATAATCAAGTGCCCATTGTACATAACAATCATTTGATGACTGCTATCCAAAAATACTGTAATAAAGAAAGCTTTAATGAAGAAAACTGGACTGGCACCAAGGGTTATGGTGGCTTGCTTAAAGGAAAAGAGAGCTATAATCTGTATTTAAGATTCAAAGAAGCCTTTAATCCAGATGCTCAACATTAAATAAGGGATAGAGTCATGTTTTGATCAAAAGATAAAACGAAAGTAACATAGATGTTCTTTTAGCAAAAATCTCCAGAAAATTATATTAAGTAAATGTTTGTAATCATTTGCCTTGGGAAAAAAATGAAAAAGAAGAAACCCATCTGACTTTCATTTTGGACAAGAACACTTGGCTAAAATAAAATAGGAATAGGATTGGATTTGATTTGTATAATATCATTGAAAATAAAGTGAGCTACATGCTATCTACCTGAGGCAGTCATCTTTCTTTTACTGATGTTGCTTATCTTGTGCCCTCATTTTGCTAGTGAAGAACTGTGTCTTTGGAAAGTCTAATTATATTCAGACAAAGTCCTAACGGAAATGTTTTGATGAGCTCAGCTAGCAAGCAGTCGTCATCTAAGGGGCATCAGGGGTGGGAGTGGAGGGTTCAGGACAAAATGTCAAAGTCAAGGCCGCTGGCAGCTCTGGTCACTACAGAAGTGTGGGGTGTTTGGCTAACTCATTGAGGTGCCAGTTCCTAGAGCTGCAGCCATTTCCTGCAAGCTGATGTGCAGCTGAGCCAGGGGTCAACACTGCAGGCTCCAGACTTCACTTGGGCGAAAACTAGGAGAAAACTCTCAACAAACCAAGGCCTCTCCAGGTGGGAGGAGGGGAAAAAGAAAAACCTACCCCAAATCTGTTTCTCTAGGTGAAACCAGATTAGGGCTCCAGTGTGGCCTAGTCCTTACCCATAATGCTGGGGGTGGGAGTGGGGGGTTAGTCCTGAGTCAGTCACCAGGAAGAATGACCCTGAGCACCAGGACACAATTCACCATGGGTTCAATTTGGCCCAGGATGAATACTGGTGTAGTTATTTTCATGTTGCTGGCACAAAGCACCAAACCAAAAACAGCTGATGGGAGGAAAGTTTTTTTTTTTAATTTTTAAAAATTTTGGCTTACAGCCTCAAGGGGAAACTTCATAATGGCATGGAAAAGAATGGCACGAGCAGAGGCTGGACATTACCTCTTGACCAACATCAGTGGACAGTAACAGCAGGAGAGTGTGCCAAACTAACACTGGCAAGCTAGGGCTAATAAACCATCAAGGTTCACCCCCAGCAACACACCTCCTCCAGCAAACTACTACTTCCCAAACTGACAGCAGCTGGGGACATAGCATTTAGAACACATGAGTTTATGGGGGACACCAGACTCAAACAACCATGAACAGAACTGCTGTGACACTCCTGAGATAGCAAACAATGTTGGATCCTGGGATGGGTATTCACATGTGAGACAGAGACAGATAGAGAGATATAGACAAGCTGAAGTTTGAGAAAAACATGATCTGCCTACCTATGGGGAGTGATACACAGAGGCCAAATCAGAGTTTCAAAGACCATAGTTTTCACACTGGCCTTGGAGAGGGTGTAAGAATTCTGACACATTTCTATGACATTCTACATTGCCAAGGTCCATTCAAAATACAGAGATGAGTCTCCACCCGAGGAACTGTTATTTGGGAACGAAGACTCTAATTCAGACAGCCAGATCAGGGCAGTCTCCAGTAGGTATATAGAACGGGGCTTTATAAGGACAGAAAAGCCATGCAAGTTACTATCAAAGATCACTGGTACTTGATGTGCTTATGGGAGCTCTGTCCGGTCAGTGGCAGCAGTAACTGAGGAGAGCTATTAGTCTGGGGTGTAGCTTCAGTGGCAGAACTCTTGCCCATTGTGTGTGAGACTTTGGGTACCACCCCCAGCATGGGAGGGGGAAGGGCACAGGACAGGCTGTTACTCATGGCAGTTTTGTCATCAGTACCAATAGTCTTCAAGATATAGCTGGATGCTTACACTGGATGGGTTCTATGAGGGCCTCCCTGGAGCAAGCAACCATAACCTGTGTATTCTCCTTTTACCCATGGACCCTCAACTTCATTTTAATGAGATTCGACAGGAATGACAAATTCATTATCCAAAGCAGAGTGAAAGTTAAGACAATCAGTCAACTTTCCACCAGGAGATGCCCTATGTTGGGTTGGGGTACAGCTAATGGCATCCTGCTCTGAGAGGCAGCTCCAGCGTCTGTCTTACTGTCTTCTCAGTGGCTTACACACAGTCCAGGTCACCCTTGGATGTGAGGTCCTTTGCACTGAGTTATTACAAACTCCTGAGCTTCTCATGGACTTCCTGTTAGGTCTTACCAGCCCCTGCCAATCAGGCTGCTCCTATCTCCTCCTTAGTCAGGGGTACTCAGAACCCAGCCCAGCCCATCTCCCTTTCTTCCTCCATAGGAGGTAACCCTGACAATAAGTGAGCTGACTAGAGTTTGTGGGTGTGAGGCATTTGAGGGCTTCATGAGGGAATGCACATAAAGCCATGTTACCTTAACACATGGGTGCTATTACCATCACCCATCACTAGCTTCAAGACAAAGTTCAAATGCCTCAGCAACAACATAGCCTACCTTGCCTCCTATTCACCTCAACCACTCTTGTTTCCACTCTACATCCCATCCCATTCACCACACAGCAGCAAAGACTATAAAATGTCAATCGTTTCTGCCATTCTCCTGCTTAAAACATAGTACAACTGATTTTGGGCCTAATAAGAGGCCACACTATTTGCTCCCCACTTCCAACCTTGCTTTGTACTTTTCCCCTTAGTTACTTATGCTGTGGTTATGCTGGCTTTATGACCTTACTATGCCTTACTAGTCCTTAAGCTAACCTCACTGGGGCCATACTCTGGTCTCCATGCAGGATATTCCTTTGGCTTGAATGGCTTTCCCTGCTCCCCACACCATTTGGTTCCCCCTTTACTGCATTCATGGCTCAGCTCAGGACCCACCTTCTTTGAGAGATCATGGCAAACCTACCAATGCAACTCCTGACTGTTGTTCTTCACTCCTCCATCCCCATGCCAGTGTTTGCTATCTCAACATACTGTGGCTTTTCATTGTTGTCCTTATAGCACCAGCACTTATTTATGGAACCATAATGTAAGCCTAATGAAACCAGAGACCTGGCCTCCTCAGTCTTAGTCACAGTACTTAGAGGAGCGTTTGAGTACACAGTAGACACTGGGTAAATACATTATACCTCACAACCTCTGTAAGCTACTGGACTGAACTTACCCAAGTGGCATGAATTCATGAATGGATAAACATCATCCCTTGGCCACTGTCTTGCCATATCAGATGTACAAGCTCTGAACCTAAGCTTATGCAGGAAGGAGATCATGGATCCCACAAAGCAGGGCACATGAGGGTTGAACACATACAAAGAAACTTGGGATCCCCAGTGTCTTGGGGTTCAACAGAAGTCTGAGGAGACAAAAATGACTGAACACACAGCATAGCCAATGAAACAAATTAGCACATTGGATTTGAATCATTCACCTACCATGCACTGTGTGACCTTGAAAGTGACATACTTGTTCTAACTTCAGCCCCACACTAGTTTCATGACAGTCTTCACAGGACTGCTACAATGGTTGAATGGCAACTTATTTTACACTACCCACTAACTGGCAATTGTTCTGAAAAATTTCCTCTTCAATTTTTCTTCAGGTACATATAAAAGTAGAACTAAAAAGTACTTTGGAAAGAATAGGCTAATTGGGGCTGGGGAGATTGCTTAGTGGTTAAAGGTGCTTGTTTACAAAGCCCAACAGCCTGGGTTCAATTCCCCAGTACCCATGTGCACCCAGATGCACAAAGTGGCACATGCATCTGGAGTTCATTCACAGTGGCAGGAAGCCATAATGTGCCTATTCTCTCTCCCTCTCTCTCACTCCCTCCTTCTCTCTATCTGCCTGCAAAAAATAAAAAGAAAAGGCTAGTTACAGAGATGAAAAGTGATTATGACGTTTTGAAAAATGAGCCCTCAGCTGGGCATGGTGGTGCATGCCTTTAATCCCAGCACTCGGGAGGCAGAGGTAGGAGGATCGCTGTGAGTTCAAGGCCACCCTGAGACTACAGAGTGAATTCCAGGTCAGCCTGGGTAGAGTGAGACCCTACCTCGAAAGTCAAAAAAAAAAAAAAAAAAAGAGCCCTCTGCTGAAATAATCACACTTGTGAGACTAAAAGCTCTCTTAGGCAACTCTGGTTTTCTGTCTTTCTCAGTCTCAATTCTTTACATATGTTAAGCAACACTCATAATGTTAGATAAAACCAGGACATATTTTATTAAGACCGTGATGGCTCTATCATATTGTTCTCCAGAGCAAAACCCAACATCATCTTTGCTTGGGATCTTATACTCTTTTATTGAATTAATAGAATTTCTCTTTAGAAGATAAAAAATAGGGCTGTGAAGATGGGCAAAAGTATGATATGCAAGCTTGATGACCTGAGTTCAGATCCTCTGAACCCACATAAAGGCAAAAGTAGGAAAACTAGACTCTGTATTCCTAGCACGATGGGAGGAAGAGGCAAGGGAATCACAAAAGCTCATGGATCTGCTAGCCTGGCATATCCAGTGATGAACAGGAGGCCCTCCCTCAAACAAAGTAGAAGGAAGGTAAGGCCTAAAGACTGACACCCAAAGTGCAGTCTGACCTCCACATGTATGCCATGGTGTGTACATCACCACATAAACCCATCACACAGAAATATTTTTAATAAAGTAGGTGAATAATTTCTGTTATTGTGACACTTTTATGTAAGACTTCTATGCTTAGTGTTCACAGAAACAGGATGCCTTATAATTACACTTATTTGATTCAAGTAGATAGTGACAATCTTAGGAGACAAGTAATTTGTCCAATATCATATGGAGAAGTAGATTTAGGCTATCTTGCTGTTATGGTTATACTGCTTTGAAGTTTAAGATAACAGCAATAGTTATTCAACATTCTAAGTAAATCCACCAATAAATAGAAGACAGGGTGGCTTGTTACTTCACTTTCAAGGCCTCAGAAATGATATTGCAGAGCTGATACTCTCCTAATTTGTTTGATCCCACAGGAACAATTGTGCAATTATTGCATATAAATGGCTTTGAGAAAAGGCTGAAGCTGGATTCTTAAAATATTTTTTTATTTATTTGCAAGCAGAGAGAGAGAGAGAAATGTAGAAAGAGAGAATGGGCACACCAGGGCCTCCAGTCACTGCAAACAAACTCCAGATGCATTCACCACATTGTACATCTGGCTTATGTGGGCACTGGGGAATTGGACCCACCCAAGTCATTAGACTTGGCAGGCAAGTGCCTTAACCGCTGAGCCATCTCTCTAGCCCCATGAAGCTGGATTCTTAAATGTGCACCACTCAAAGCCAGGCGTGGTGGCGCACGCCTTTAATCCCAGCACTCAGGAGGCAGAGGTAGAAGGACTGCCATGAGTTCAAGGACACCCTGAAACTACATAGTGAATTCCAGGTCAGCCTGGACTAAAGCGAGATCCTACCTTGAAAAACCAAAAAAAAAAAAAAAGTGCACCACTCAAAGAAAATAACTGCATTTCACCATGGCTGAAATGGCTCTTGTTTTTGTTTCTGTGAAATTCATACAAATATATGAAGTAAATAAAGGCTAACTTATCTGTGTAGGGAAAAAATTAGCACATTGTGAAATGTATCAGGGTTATATTTAAAATGAACTCTTTTTGTTTTGCTTGAGTTTCATGTAGCCCAAGGCTGACCTTGAACTACAGATCCTACTGCTTGTGACCCAAATGCTGGGATTACAGGTGTGTGCCACCATACCCAGCTAAAATAAACTCTTGACTTAACACTAAAATATATTCCCAATCAGACAGCAGCAGAGTAATCTGGGAGGCAGAATTCACCCTTGTTTGAACTTAAACAGTACCATAGGTAAGGGCTTCTTAAACTTTTTCTACTGGTGACTAATTTTCTCCAGAAATTTTTATGTGACCCTGCCTATGAGTATATAAAATAGGTATACAAGTCAAACATTTACTGATAATAAACAATAAAGAAATTTATTTTAAAACAATGCTTTGGCATGAACATTAATTTTACCATTTATTAAAGATGAACTCAAACTGGCACACTAATGAGATGCGCATGCTTATTGCTTGCCTTTTTTATTTTTCTAGGTAGGGTCTGACTTTAGCTCAGGCTGATCTGGAATTCACTATGTAATCTCAGGGGCCCTGAGCTCACAGTTATTCTCCTACCTCTGCCTTCCAAGTGATGGGACTAAAGGTGTGCATCAAGACACCTGGCTCGGGCTGGAGAGATGGCTCAGCGGTCAAGGCACTTGCCTCCAGTGCCTAAGGCCCCGGGTTCAATTCCCCAGGACCCACATAAGCCAGACTCACAAGGTGGTGGCCCTGGTGCGCTCTCTCTCTCTCTCTTTCTCTCTCTCTCTCTCTCTACTTGAAAATGAATAAATAAAATATTTTTTAAAAAAAGACACCTGGCTCGCTTGTTTTTACACAAGTACTTCAATCTTGCTGAATATTTAACACTACAGGATACATAGCATCTTCAATACTTTCAGAGTTGATGGATATTTCCAGTTTATATCATCAAGACTGATAAAGTCGCTTCACAGAACTATATGTGAAATGCACATTTAAAAATGGCAGAAGTATGTTTAGGGCCATTTAAAAAATGGATGGAGATTATGTCTTAATCCCAAACCAAAATTCATCTAATGACTTTTTTTTTTTTTGCCAAGCTCAAGTCAACAAATCAAACAGTAACTTTTTATTTTATTTATTTTTAGTTTCATTTTAAAAAATATTTTATTTGTTCATTTTTCAAGCAGAGAGATACAGAGAGAAGAGAGAGGGGGGGGGAGAGCACCAGGGCCACCACCTTGTGGGTCTGGCTTATGTGGGTCCTGGGGAATTGAACCGGGGGCCTTAGGCACTGGAGGCAAGTGCCTTAACCGCTGAGCCATCTCTCCAGCCCTAGTTTCATTTTTTGAAGTAGAGTCTCACTCTAGCCCAGGTTGACCTAGAACTCACTCTGTAGTTCCAGGCTGGCCTCAAACTCTGGCAATTCTCCTACCTCTGCCTCCCGAGTACTGGGATTAAAGGCATGTGGCACGATGCCTGGCTCAAACAGTAATTTTTAAAATAAATATTCTATCACAGTACTATCCAAAGGCATTCTAATTTAACACAAGCTGAGGAATGAGGGTAGGTAAATATTAAAACTCTTTGTTTTCCATAACTAAACCATTATATTTCTACAAAAGCAGAAAGCTTTGTATGTATAGTAAAATACTGCAATTCATAAAACAATACTCTTAAATTTAAGCTGAGGTGTTTTAGATAGCCTGGTCAGTGGACAGCATGAACAGTGCAAAACAGGCCCATTGTGTGTGCAGAAGCAAGGCTGCAGTGAAGTCACATGATGCATTATGGGTGAGAACTGCCAGAAACACCTTGGATTCATTATGTATTTGATATTCAATTAATCTGTGCTCACTATGTATTCAGGAAATTTTTACTGAGGTCTAGTGTTTTTCATGACCCTTACAATCAATTATGTGACCTTACATGAGATCATGACCCACAGTTTAAGAAGCTCTGCTTAGACTATGCACCATTATACACACACTTAGAAACAACCTATCTTACGTTCATACTAGTTCCAAATGTGTTAGTCTTATTCTTGGATATTAGGTTAGAACCTGGGTCTTACACAAACCTTCTAACCTAAATCTTGGAATATGGTAGTTCAAGGTTAGCAGACTTGGAACTGAACCCCAAGTTTTCCATTCTTTCTGAGATCTATGGAAGATCATCCTCTGCTAGTTTTAATGTCCACATCTTTTCAGTGGTTACACTGGTATCCATACTCCAAAAGGATGTTATGAGGAATAATAGGGATAATCTGCAGAAAAGACTGTCAATGTACTCGGTAGAAAACAGGTGTGAAGTAAATGGCAATTTCCTTCCAGGGCAAGTGGCAGAAGCTCAAAAATACTATATGGCTGCCCACTGGAGGGGAAATCACACTGAATGTTGTGATTGGGTTCTTGAATGTTCCCCAAAGGCCCATATATTAAAGGCTTGGTTCCAAGCCTATGGAACTACTAGAAATAATAGAACCTTCATAAGATGAGGCCTAGTGGGTGGAGGTTAGGTCACTGGGATATTTCCATGAAGGAGATATTTTGATCACAGCCTCTCTTCTCTCTTTCAATTAGTGATAAAAGCCTGTTCCACCACACACTACAACCCTTATGGGATGCCCTACCTCAGGCTCAAAAAAAAAAAAAATTGGGCCATTAATGTTTCACTCTCACTTTTGGTCAGAAAAACCTCTTTTTGCAGATGGCAGTGACTATTCAAAGTGCTGAGAAGTGACACATGAATGCTCAGTCTGAAATGAGATCTCTTATCACACCATCCAAGGTTCAGGGAACACTATGGAAGAGGTGGTAGGAAGAATGTAAGAGCCAAAAGAAGGGGAGGAATGCTTTGAAATGTTATCTTCTAGGCATAAAGTGGCCATTTCATTCATGACTTCAATGTGGCTGCCATTACCTGCATAAGAACTGTACAATATTGGGCCCATCAACACATAAGAACTGTACAATGGCAGGCCCATCAACGTGTTGTCATCGATGATTGAAGAGGGCCAAAAAAAATTTTTTAGAAGCCAGGCATGGTGGCACATGCCTTTAATCCCAGCACTTGTGAGGCAGAGGTAGAATGATGGCCCTGAGTTTGAGGCTAGAGTATCAGGTCAGCCTGAGCTAGCATGAGACCCTACCTTTAACCCTCCTCTTCCCAAAAAACCATTATGTATTTATATGGAAATTGTCAATCAAATGGTTTAAAAAAAATGGGGCCAACTGACCATGAAATAAACCTCCAAAATTGAGAACAGAAATGAATGGCCCCTCTTAGGTTAATTATCTCAGCTAGGATACTGGGAAATAGCATAAAAACACAACCTATAGGTTACAAAAAATAAAAAAGGGTAAAAGGGCTTTGTCAAAGGATTTTGGTGTTTTATTATTATTTCCCACTTAAGAATTGCAAATACTGGGATGTTCTGTTTTGATTAGAGTGAAAAGTGAGAGTCAGAGCTGAATACCAGAAAGTTGCTTGTGAGCAGAAGCAAGCTGTCACCGAAAACCAAAATCATTGGCTGATCACAAAAAGGTGAAAAGTTTCTGAAAATTGTGTTGGCTTTAGATCCATATAGCATGTGAGAACTCACATCAGGAGTTAAGCATGAAAGTCACTAGGAAGCTATAAGCATTCCTTGGTAGATCACTCTACAGTGTGAGCTGATCTCTTCAAATGGCACTCCAAAGCTCCACCACAGAGCTAGCTGTCCAGCCAATCAGAGAGGCTGCCATAAAGTCAATCAGAGCAAGTAATCAAACATTATGGAGAACAAGGACCACATGGACCACCTGCTTGGGTTTTAGCACACCATTTTGCTTTTAGAGGATAAGAGAAATATAGCTACAAAAAAAAAATCAAAGGAAATATAGCCATGTTGGGCATAGGTTGTTCTGCCTGCTTGGCCCTTTGATAACCACAGAGGTTTTAAAATTTTTACTTATTTTAAAAAAATTACTAATTTCATCCTGACTCTGTCATGTGACTTGAGCGGGGCTATAACACCTTACTGCCATTGCAGATGGAACATTATCCCAGACCTGATCAACAAGCTACCCTTCCCTCACCATACCAGGTGGGGTATTAGTGGACAAATCCAGCAGGTCATTAGCTAGTGCTATTATACATAGGCTCTCTTCTCTTCTGGGGTGTCTATGCTTGGAGAGGTGTCATGGAGCTATCAGCTGCCTATAAGGCAAAAGCCTATCTAAGAATAAGGCCATGCAGAGAAAAACTAGACTGAGAAAAGAGATTGAAAGTTCAGAGTTAACAGAGTTTGGACATTTGGATCTTTTTTTAAATATTTTATTTATTTATTTATTTATTTATTTATTTATTTATTTATTTATTTATTTATTTATTTATTAGAGAGAGAGAGAGAGGCAGACAGAGAGAGACAGAGAGAATGTGCACAACAGGGCCTCCAGCCACTGCAAATAAACTCCAGACACATGCGCCCTTTTGTGCATCTGGCTTTACATGGGCACTGGGGAATCAAATTCAGGTCCTTCTGCATTGCAGGCAAACGCCTTAACCTCTAAGCCATCTCTTCAGCCCGAAACTTGGATCTTGTAGTGGCTTATCTGAGAACCACCAATAAACTTTTCAGGTTAATTAACAGATACATTCACATGCTTGCTTAAGCCTGTTTATTTGCTGTATAATTTCAAACCAAAAGAGTGATTATGTAGAGTTGAATTGTAAGGGAATCATCTAAAAATAATTAATGAGGTACTTTTCTGAATTCTCTAAAAAACCAAGAGTTGGACTATGCACAATGTATCACTGGACCAACATCTCTTTAATATGAATGAAACAATTGCACTGTGAAGTCACTGTAGACAGAGCAGACTTCCTTTTTAATATGCTCCTGAGCCTTCTTTTTCACCTCTTCACCAAAGAGTCAAACATTCATCCACTCACCCCTCCATCCATCCATGTGCTTACTGAGTGTTGAATAGAAACCAGGACCTAGGCTAGGTACTGAGGACACAAAGACACTGCCATAAGTGTGAGAAGGGACAGGGATGAGGGGGGAGGGAGAAGGAGGAGGCTTCAGACAGTTAAAAGGTGTGAAAACCAACCAGGCAGAGAGAAGAAACACAAAGGGGCACAAAGTATGAGACAGCCAGGGGGCTGCATAGCTGCCTGACTCCCCTGCTAAGCAGTTGACCCCATCCTTGATTAGTTGATAAGCTAACCTTCATAAATCTGAGTTCCATGATCAGACCTGTGTTTCAGAAAGTGATTTCTGATGGCCACTATAGAAGGGATGGACTGAGAACAAGGACAGAGCTCACCCAGGACTGCTCTAGAGCATCAGAAGAAAAGCCAGGTCAGGAGGTAAATTTACATCTGTAACTGGAAAATCATTGAAAACTAACCCCAGGTAGGTGACCTGATATGAATTATGATCCATGAGGCTGTCTATCAAAGGAGAAAGACTAAGTGACCCAGAGGAAGGTGTTGAATGCCTATACTTTCTGCAGTCTCTGCACTACAGCCCCTCCATGTTATGCCCCCCAATAAAACTTAGCCTCTTCCTAATTAGTAACAAGAAAGACCTCTTGGCAGCCCTCTGGTACTGTCTCTCTCTCTCTTTCTTTGTGTGCTCGGCCTCTTCATTGACTCTGCTCCCCTGAACCTCAATGTCCTCATATCTAAAACTAGAATAATAACATTTACCTCTAGATAAGGATTAAATAGGCAGAAAACTGGTGAGTGTCTGCAAAGTCTGGTCCATGGCACACACTCAGTACCCAGAAACTACCCTGCTAACTGCTGAAGATAAAATTGCCCCCCCCCCCAGAAACAAAGATAGCTATACCATGGTACAGCTGAGAAGCACTCTACAAGGTAGTTATGCATATCAACACAAGTGTGTGTTTCCTGAAGGCCAGGCCCAGTCTGCAGTGAGTGGGCTGAATGGAACAGGAACTCTCCCAACTGTGACTAAGGAGATGCAACTTGATCTTACACTTCCTCAGGTGAAAAGGTCAGGTGTGTCCTCATCCCTCCTCTGAGAATGTGGAAATGACTAGGGAACAGTTTGTTAAAAACAAAAAAACAAAACAAAAAAAAAATTGATCCTGGTGGTGTAGGCTTACAATCTCAGCTACTCGAATTCTGTTATGTAAATGTTTGTATTTATTTATTTTGGGGGAGAGAGAGAAGAAAGAGAAAGACACATGCATGCCAGAGCCTCTTGCCTCTAGAAATGAATTCTAGATGCATGTACCTCTTTATGCATTTGGCTTGACGGTGGGTACTGGGGAATTGAGCCTGGCAGGCTTTGCAAGCAAGCACCTTTAACCACTGAGCCATCTCCCTAGCCCTCAGAAGTTTGAGGCAGGAAGATTGAAAGTTTAAGGCCTGATTGGTCTACAGTCAAGTTCAAGGCCTGCCTAAGCAACATAGCAAGACTTTGCCTCAAAATAAAAACTGAAAACAGAGCTAGGGATATACTTGCCTAGCATGAGTGAGGTCCTAAATTCAATCCCAGTAGCACAAAAAAACAAAGGAAGAAAATCAGCAGACAAAAAGGTAAGTCTACTAGTGGTATGGTTTTACTTCATTTTATCCCTAAAGCCAGATCTACAAAAACATCTCATTAGAACTTCCCATCTTACTACCCTTGTCCACAAAGATACCTTCTGCTGACAAGTCAGGACTTGATAACTGATGGGCCTGGTTTAATTGTACCAATGAGCAAATGCACTGAGAGAAAAGAGAGCCGTGGTGCAAAGCCTAACAAGCTGGGGCAGCTGCATGCTGCTTCAGCATGTCCACCTCCACCCACCCACACAGAGCTTAGGGTGCCAGTGGAACAACACGCAGCATATAACCATCACAAGTGCGCATGAGGTCCACTTAAGGGAGTGACTCCAACCAATTTTAGACCAAAGATGAGATATGTTGAACCTGTGATGAAACCAAGACTCCACTGGCTGCCCATAACACACATGCAGGCAAGTGCCCACAGCCCCACTCTCAAGCCCACCTGGGGTTCCACAGGAATTTTAGAGGAACTGATCATGGGGCTGGAGAGGAGGTGGGTAGACTGAGAGTTCATACTATCATGACTTAGTTTTCTTCACAACATAGTACATGGCCATGAACACTGATTCTTCACAGAGAGAGGACTAATGAATGATGGAAACTCAAGACAATAGATATTCAAATGTCTATTGTCTAGAGCAGCTCAGTGTCTAACTATGAGCAGCTATGGAAACCCTAGAACTCTTATAAACTAAGAGCCCAGGAGTATTGCTGGGGGCTAGACTGGGGAGGACAGGGGCAGGCAGGATTCAGGCTTGCACTCTCACCTCCCACTCCATTCTACTTACTCCTTCCATTCTAGTTCCTCACTTCTACAGAGTCTGCAGATTCCTCAGGCGATCTGTACCAACTCCAAATGGTTAAACACAACTTGCTAAATACCTTCCTAGATAAATTGAAATCCAAGGCTTTTTTGAGCCCTGTCCAGCCATACCTCAAAGGGCAAGCCGAGTGGAAAGTCATGCTCCTCCCTAGTTTAATTCCTGAGTCAGACTTCTGCCTGTCAGTCATCTGATGTCACAAGTCTAACTGTGCCATCAAAAGCTGAGTAAGCATCTTCAGGAAACAAAAGCCCATGGTAAGAACACTGGTATTTCCCCACAGAACATCTTACCCATTTTCTAACTCAGCTACTGTACATAAACTTAGCTATGGCACTGGGGAAGGAAATATTTTGGCATAAAAAAGTCAAAGAATAATAATAATGTGCTTACTAGTCACTACTTTAGGCATGACATATACTGTAGTAAACAAATAAAATGTTTGCCCTCATGGAGATTACATCTGAGTAGGGCCAGGTTAGGAGTCAAGATAAACACTACTACTACTACTACTACTACTACTACTACTACTACTACACACACACATATGCTTTTTTTCTAGGCAGTGTCTCTCTCTCTAGCCCAGGCTGACCTGGAATTCATTCTAGCCTCAGGCTACATCTGTCTCTTAAGTACTGGGATTAAAGGTATGCACCACCACATCTGGCACAAATAAATAATTTTAAATAGTGATAAGAACCATTTACAAAATAAGCATAATGAATGGATGGAGGATTGGGAAGATGGCTCAGTGGATAAAGGGCTTGCTGTATAAGCATGAGTACCTGAGTTCAAATCCCAAGCACCCATGTAAAGCTGGATGTTGTAGGGTAAGCAACTGTAATCCCAGCATACTTATAGCATGATGGAATGTGGAGATAGAAGAATTCCCCCAAACTTGTGGCTACCTAACCAGGCAAAAGCAACAGTGTGACCATGCCTCAAACAAGGTAGAAGGCTGACACCTGAGGTTGTCCTCTGACCTTTATACATGTGAAGTAGCAAGTGTGCCCCCACACACACACACACACACACACACACACACACACACACACACACACACAGAATGGTTAGTTGGGCTGGAGATGTAGCTTAGCATGTGTGAAGTCCTGGATTTAATCCTCACATTGCAAAACCAAAACAACACAACAACTAACTATTGGTGTGTGGTTAGGAGAGTGAGGATAACAGTCTGGAGGAGTGCTTGAGTCTCCAGAGCTACTAACAAGTGAATTTAAACGCTGTAGCTGGCTGATTTCAAAGTGGCTCCTGAGTCCCACACCATGCTTCTCTCTAGCAGAAGAGGGGCAAGAGATGCTCAAGGTTCTTCAGCAGCATTCTGAGATCCGTGAGTTCACTTGAGTGAACAAGCTGCTGCTCTGATGCCGAGGCCAGAAACGCATGAGTTTCTACAGGATGTATTCAGCATCCCATTATCCATAACAACCCTCTGAGATGGGAATTACAAAAGGGCACAAAGGCTCAGAGAATTTAAGTAACCTGCTCATAGATCCCAGCACTCACAGCACAGAAGTTGTGAGGCAGACCTCATGCCTCCCTCAAAGCACACTGCTTTTTCCATTACACCCTGCAGCCTTACAGAAGACTCCCCAAGGAGCTACATTGGTCTCCCACTGGGAAACAAGGCTATAACTAACTTGGCAGCACATAGGAATGAGTGACTGCTTTGTGTACCTGCTAAGCAAGTATTTGCATGCCCTTTGTAGCAGGACCTGGACATGAAACCCAGCTGATCTTTACAGCTCAGAATTCTAGAATTTGCTAAAGAATTTTCTCACCTTCTCCATATGAGATCCAAAATTAACAAGGGAAAAACATACTTATGGCTTATTCAGAATCTGAAAAGTCATAAATCCTTGGAGTTGCTGAAAAGTGTCTATAATCCACCACAATCATATTGCCTTGTATAACGAGCCTTGTGATGTCTGTAGCAGCTCCTTACTATAGTAACAGCAGCCTGGATGGTGGAGTCCTTTGTCTCTTGCCTGGGGGATTATTGCATTTTCCACATTAGGAATAAGCTACAGACTTCAGGTTCTAAAATGGAGCCAGAAACACTGACTACAATCCAGATACTCTAAATATAATTAGAGCTAAATTTTACTGCCCTCCTTGAAAGGCACAAATGAAAGGAATGTACCAACTTCTAGAATATGGATCCGGAAAGCAAAGCCAGCCCAGGCTTTGTAGACTGAGGTACATGCAGCTAGCTGGTGACTAAGTTATCTCTCCTTCTCCACAGGCCAGGACAGTTTGAATCTTGAAAAAAAAAAAACAAAAAAAACCAGGGTAGCAGGAGGTACTACAGGCTCATTCTAATAAACAAGGTTTTTACTGTGCCACTGTGCCCTAGAACTTTCTGAAGGTATTCTTAAACATATGTATGCACATGCACACATGTGTGCACATATACATTCTTCATATTTTCAGGAATTTTTTCCCTCTTGAGAGAGTCTGTGTGCCAGGCTGGCCTCAAACTGGTGATCCTCTTGCCTCTGCCCCATGAGTACTTAGGATTACAGGTATACACCACTAGGCCCAACTCTGAGATTGATTTGATAAACAGATCATCATCTTCATTTATGGTCAATTACTTCTAACTATTAATGCAAGAAAAGTTAATTAAACTCTGATAGAAATAACAACCTCATCTAATGTAAGACAAGTGTGAAAGTAACCTAAACATGATTGCAAGCAACCATGATGGCCATGGCAGATGTAACATTTGCTTGTAGGGCAAAGTGCTTTAATTATTCCCTCATATAATCCTAGTGGCATCTCAACAGAGAAAAAGCTGCATCTTAGGATGTAATAACTGCACTTTTCCTAAGGCTGCATAGCTGGTAAGGCATGGAACTCACATTTGAATGCAGGAAGCCAGTTCCATAGCCTGCTCTATACAGAAGGACAAGTCCTGATCCCACTCAGAGCAATGCTTCCAGCCACTTGCTGCCATCAAATCTTTCCGAATTCAATTTGGGTTTCAGCATTCATTTTTCATTTGGGGATATTTAATTACATTTATAATGAGTCAATAACAAGTCCATCTGGCATTCCCAGGTTTGGCAGGAAATGTGAATGACTCTTGGAAAGTGCCTGCCTCTGCTGGTAGAAGAGGAAGTGTGAGATGTCATAGAAAGCTAGCCACCAGCTGAGAGCACCCGGCACCCCATGTGCATCAGGGCACACTTTTCCAGGGATTTCCTGGTTATATCAGGTAAGGAAAAGTCAATTAGGGAGATTTACTGAATGTACATGCATTATATTATATTCAAAGCATAGTCTGTTCTTATTTTTCAGCTTCTCGTCACTTACTTAGTAATCTTTCTCCTGATGGACTATGGTCACAGACATCTCTGGTTGCATTTACCCAGAACAATCCTGTCTTTAGGGAATTCACTAACTCCAATCTGTATCTTGTCCTTGGACTTACCTTCTGGATGACCCCCAAAAGACTACAGATTCAGCTGGGCTCAGGCTTTTTATCTGGAATGTGAGAAGATGGGGCCATTCCTCCTTAGATGATGGACATTCTAGAGCTGAAGGTGGCTGTGTCCCTGCCTCATAAAAGAGACTAGTCGACAGGGAGAGGACCTATTTGAATACTCCTTAGCTGTGCTTCTCCTACTGTGAGCCTAAGTTTCCCCTCAGTTACATGCAAGGCCCATGTGACATTTGCCAGTGGTAATTCAGGGTTACTCTGCTATTTGAAATCAACAAAGTTCTGAGCAATTCAGAAACAGCACCAGGAAGAAAGAGCTAAAAGCAACCTAGTTTAAGTGCAGAAAAAGAGGACCAGAGGTGGGATGGGAGGGAGGCTACAAGAAATACCCCGCCCAGGGAGGAGGAATGTCTAAATACTGTCATGAAGCACTGAGCAGCAGGTTGAATGAGAAGAGGAAAGTGTTTGATTACCACAGAGCATTACCTACCTGCATCTCATCTCAAAACATTCTAGAAGGCATAGGGAAGGGCCAGTGCAGACTCATTTCTTGCTTTTTTTCATCCTCTTTAGAGTGCTATCTGCTTGTCTGCTTCTTTCCTATATGCCTGGCTTCACAACCCTGACCCAGTCTTCATCTTCCCCAAAGGTCAAAACATTGGTCTGTCATGACACATTAGTTACATACCTCCTGGGTATGTAACTGTGTTCAGACTCAGAATAATGATCTACTCTGTTTATGTTCCAAATAGGATAGTCAGAAAAAGTGGAAAGCTGAGCACACAGGCTATTCTCAAAACACATCCCTACAGGTTCCACATACACAGACAAGTGTGTCTTGACCGATGTGTTTTCCTATGAGCTGACCTGAGTGGCCTCCCAGCACTGCCAGTGACCCTTCCCTTGTGTTCCAATAGCATTTAGTAAAAACACTCGTCATCTTACTGTGCAAATGGTATTTATTGAAATTTACATGCTCTTGGGCAGAAAAAAATGGGATTGGCTTTGACTTCTCTCTCTTTTGTGTTCTTTTAAAAATAGGAATTCACTAAATTTTTGTGGAATGAAGGAATTCTGTGAATCACTCCATTTGGTTTTCTTTTCATATGAAGGAAGTCTGGTAGAAGAGGAAATAATTTTAGGAGATATCAGGTTAGAGAAACCCCTGTCTGTACAAGGCCATAGCTGGCAAAGATAAGTCACTCCTTACCTCCTAGCTCAGTCCAAGTGCCCTTCTTAGCACAGTGTTCTAGCAGCAGATGCTCTGACTGAGTGAGCTGGTGCATGGGAAACTGGTCGGGCTGTGAAGCTTCCCTGGGGTTTCCCAGAGATACCAGGGGAAAGGGACACATGGCCAATGATCACCACACCACCGACAGATACAAAAGGATGATCAGACAGATCTTTGCTGATCCTAACACAGCCCCTTTACACAGCAAGAGAGTCACTCATTAGCTCAGTAAGCAAACAGCTGATGTGTCTGGGCAAGTGGCCATGGTTACTTACACTTCACCTGGTTAACACTTCTATAAAGAGACATTCTGTCCTAAAAGGGCACTGAGGTAAATTCCCACATGGTTTCCCACACTCAAGAAACAGAATGGTGCTGGGAATAAGACTACAGACCCCAGAGCACTGTTCCTAACTCACAGGCCTGTTGCAAGGACTGCCTATATTAACATAGGCAAGGTAATTAGGATAGGGTCTGGGACGTAAGCATTAACTATTACAACAGTCCTCCCTTTTAGGTGATATGTCTCAAGACCTTCATGGGAGTCTTGAGATAGTACGGAATCTGCTTATACTATACTGATACTTGTGATAGAGTTCAATTTATCAACTAGCCACAGCAGGGAATCCATAACCAGAACTGACAATAATATAGGGCAATTCTAAATAAGGAGAACAATCAAATGACCAGTCTTGCTAACCTGGTACATTGGGGCCATTATTAAATAAAATCAGGGTAACTTAAACACAAACATGGTGACACTCAACCTGATACCTAAACCGGTTGTCTAGAGACTAAGGGTTGGGCAGCACACTCAGCATGGGTTTGCTGGACAAAGGGATGATTCATGTCCAGGTGGGATGGAGTGGGACTGAGAGGGACTCCATCATGTTACTTAGAATAATACAATCTACAACTTGTGAGTTGCTTATTTCTGGAGTTTTCCACTTAATATCTTTGGACCCTGGTTAACCATGGATAACCAATGTGGGTTAAAGTGAAACTATAGATAAGGGATCACTATATGTGAACTGCCTAGAGTGCGCCAAATAACTAGTAAAATGGCTCTCAGCTAGATGAGGCTTGGGTTATGGTGGCATTCTCCTTTGCTACTTGATGGTTTGCTAATTAATTGAAGGCTACTTCCTTGATAAAAGGTTATTAGAAGTGGCCAGGAAGGGTGGCGAATTATGCTTGCATTTTCCATTTTCCCCAAAGCCAATGACTTTAAGTGTTATCAGAAGTGAGGTGGACTCTTGCTTCCCTCTCCTTTCTCTGCAAAGAGCTACCAAATTGCATTTCATGCTGAACTTTGAAAGCTTTTAAGATTTCTAACACAACTACTTGAAAAAATTGGCTCTTTTAGCTTTCATTATCAAAGCTTTTAGGAATAATTATTTCTACTATTTGGAGTCTATCTCAAAGCTTAGGTTTATTTTAGCTAGGCAGAATGCATTTAACTATCAAAGCATATAGTTGTCAAATTCTTGGTGATGAATGCCATTCAGGGCATGCTGTGAGATGATATATGAGACATGCCACAGTTGCCTACAGATATGCAGGACAAATCTCCTGTAACCATCTGCAGTGACAATGAGAAAGGCTTTCAGTATGTTGGCATTCCACTACAATGATCTTGGTTAAAAAAAATATACACCCTGACCCTACTCTAGGACTGATGTGCCTAGGTCAAAAAGTCAGGCTAAAATCAGAGAAATGATCATCCAGGCAAACAGCAGTGTTTTTTTGAAGCCAGGTCTC
>PVHP010025382.1:0-25582 GCA_004024765.1 Zapus hudsonius | reverse complement strand
AAAAAAAAAAAAAAAAAAAAAAAAAGAAAGAGAAGAAAAATCTTATACTTCAGTGAGCATCCGGGAAAGCTTGTTCTAGATTAAGGCTGTCTGGCCCTGCTTAACAAGGTTTAAGAAAATTACAGTGCTCTGAGAGTAATAGAGTTCTGTCCCAAGGCACAGCTCAAGAATAATTAGAAAAGGGAATAGAGAGATGGTTCAGAGGTTAAGGTGCTTACCTGCAAAGCCTAACGACCTGGATTTGATTCCCCAAAATCTACATAAAGCCAGGTGCACAGTGGTGCATGCATCTTGAGTTTGTCTGTGGCAGCTGGAGGCCCTGACATGCCCATTCCTTCCCTCCCCCCTCTCTGTGTGCAAATAAATAAATAAAAATATTTTTTTAAGCTGGGCGCGGTGGTGCACGCCTTTAATCCCAGCACTCGGGAGGCATAGGTAGGAGGATCATCACCGTGAGTTCAGGGCCACCCTGAGACTACATAGTGAATTCCAGGTCAGCCTCAACTAGAGCAAGACCCTACCTCAAAAAAACCAAAAAAAAAAAAATTTTTTTTTAAAAAAGATTATTTATGGACTATAGAGATGGGTCAGTGGTTAAGGTGCTTGCCTACAAAGCCTAAGGACCTGGGATTGACTCCCTAGAGCCCACATAAAACCAGATGTACAAAGAGGCACATGCAAATGGAATTCCTTTGCATGGCTGGAGGCCCTGATGTACCCATAGTCTCAGTCAGTCTCTCTCTCTCTCTCTCTCTCTCTCTCTCTCTCTCTCTCTCTCTCTCTCTCCTCTCTCTCTCCTTTTAAATAAAGATATTTTAAAAAAGAATATTTATAAGAACACACAAAAGCATCCAGACTCCAACAAGACAAAATTAACACTGTCTGGCATCCAATCAAAAATTACCAAGTGGGAAAAAAAAATTACCAAATGGGCTAGAGGGATTGCTTAGTGGTTAAGGCACTTGCCTGCAAAACCTAACAACCCGAGTTCGATTCCCCAGTACCCATGTAAAGCCAGATGCACAAAAGGGGCACATGTGTCTGCAGTTTGGGCCCTGGTACACCCATTCTCTCTCTCTCTCTGCTTGAAAATAAATACAAATATATATATATTTTTAATTACCAAGTATCACTGGGTGTGGGCTCAATTTCCCATCTTTTTTATAACATATTTACAGACTTTTACTTGATACATACTCCTTTGGAAATTAATTATGTGACATTTATACAGCTTTCTTGTCATCATCTTTTCCTCCCATTATGTGTAGGTATTATCAGGCACTGCAAAATCATGAATGTCAAGGCCATTTTGTGTCTGGACATTTACATGGAAAGCAGTCCTCCCCTTCCTTTGGTTCTTAGAATCTTTCCATCACCTCTTCCTCAATAGACCCTGTGCTTCAGGAAGTGTGATAGAGATGTCTCAGTGCTGAACACTCCACTGTCATTTTTTTTCTCAGCACTGTGGTGTCTTTTGCATTATCCCAGTGGTCACCGCCATGTGAAAAAGAAAAGCTTTTCAAGCCAAAAGTGAGAGTACCATTATTCTTTGGGTTTGCTCATTAAAAAAAAAGCGGGGGGGGGGGGTTAAGGCAGTTTGGTTGTCATAATATATGCATTCCTCCCCTAGGGGTCATGACCTCCCCCCACTGTAGGCTTTTGACTAGGTCTTCAGTACCAGGCATGCTTTCCCTCCCATGGAGTGGGCCTCCAGGCCAATTAGAGAGCAGTTGGTTTCCCCCATAATAAATGTGCCACTGTTGTCCCAGTTGGCACTTTTGGCCTGGCTGGCCAGTCTTAAGGCTTGCAAGGTCCACTGCTGTTCACCACCCTTGATGACTTCTCTCTCCCATAGGGTTGCAGGCAGCCATAGTTTTTCCCAGCTTTCTGTCAGCTGGTTAACAGGGAGGTGGTTTCCAGCTCAGCTCCAGCTTGAGTTCTCAGTGACCTGCAGCCCAAGTATATGTGGTCTTCAGCAGTAGGGTCTTACCATCTTGTTTTGGTGGGCAACCAATAGCCTTAGCAATGGCCTGTAATGTTCTGGGGGCCTCAGGAACCTCCCTGGCCAACAACTCACTGAATGGTATCTCATCCCTGGCACTGAAACTTTCCTAGTAATACTCTATGGCTACTAGCTGCACCATTCATTATATGAGGAAGAACATGTGGCCTTTGGATTTCTAGGTCTGAGTTACCTTACTTAGTATGATCCTTTCCAGATACATCCATTTCCTTGCAAATTTCATTTTACAGCTGAATAGTACTCCGCTGTATAAATAAACCACATTTTCATTATTCACTCATCAGTTGAGGGACATCTAGGTTGGTTCCATTTCCTATCTATTATAAACAGAGCTGAAATAAACATGGAAGATCAAATATCTCTAGTAGTGACTGGTGTTCCTTAAGATATATGCCAAGGAGTGGTATACTGGGTCATATAGTAAATCTATTTTCAACTGTCTCAGGAACCTCCACAATGCTTTCCACAATGGCTGTACCAGTTTACATTCCAACCAACAGTGTAGAAGGGTTCCTATTTTTCCTCATCCTCACCAGCATTTATCGTCATTTGTTTTCTTGATGGAAGCCCTTCTAACAGGAGTGAGATGGAATCTGGGGAGTTTTAATTTGCATTTCCCTGATGGCTAAGGAGGTAGAACATGTTTTTAGATGTTTACAGCCCATCTGTATTTCTTCTTTTGAGAACGCTCTATTCAGTTCTGTAGCCTATTTTTTTAATTGGGTTGTTTGATTTATTTAGTTTTTTGATTTCTTTGTTAATTATGGATATTAATCCTCTGTCAGATGTATTGCTAGCAAAGATTTTCTCCCATTGGGCAGATTGCCTCTTTGCTCTGCTCACAGTGTCTTTTGCTGTACAAAAGCTTTTTAGTGTTGTACGGTCCCAATTATTGATTAGTGGTTTTACACCAAACTGCCTTATAAGCACTTTTTAAAAAATGTTCATACCCATATAATAATGCTACTTTCACTCTTGTCTATAGAAGCTTCTCTTTTTCATATGGCAGTGACCACTGGGATAACACAAAAGACACCACAGTGCTGAGAAGACGTGACAGTGGAGTGGCACTGGGACATCTCTATTACACTTCCCGAGGCTCAGGGTCTACTGAGGAAGACGTAGTGGAAAGATTGTAGGAGCCAAAGGAAGGGTAGGACTGCTTAATACACAAGCTTCCAGATACAAAACGGCCTTAATATTCATGACTTCAGAGTGCCTGATAATACCTACACATAATGGGAGGAAAAGAGGACACTGAAACAAAATAGAGACTAATTGAGAGGGGGGAAAAGAGATATAGGGGAGGGAAGCATAATGATTTATGGCCTATGATTATGGAAGCTATCAACAAAAAAATTTTAAAGAAAAAATTTAATTACAATAATACAAGAGTTCTCAAAGTCCTTTCAGAGTTCAGAATAATAAAATTACTTCCATAGGAATACCACCCTCACATTACTTGCCTTTACCACAGGTGTGACATCTGTATTCATAGCACTCAGGAAATGGTAGGTAAGACTGCTGGTTTCAAAGCTTGAATCAAAACAAAAGTGCCAAACTATATACACAGACACTGTGTTCATCACTAATACAGTTTGGGTTCCATCCTGTCTCTCTCTGTGTTCTTCACTAACACAAAATACTTTCACTCAACATGATCTTTACCTGGGGGGGCCCTAAGGGTGTAGATCAGATGGTAGTGTTTACCTAACACGCACAAAACCCTGGATTTGATCCCAGCACTACTAAGAAACACAGTGCAGTTGGTGGCACATGTCTGTAATTCTAGTTTAGGAGGTGGAGGTAGGAGGATCAGAAGGTTAAGATCATCCTTCATACATATAGCAAGTTCCAGTCTGGCCTGTACTACATGAGATCCTGTCTCTAGCTAGCTAGCTAGATAGCCCTCAATGAAGCAAATTACTGTGAATACATTGACAGCAGAGGGCGTTTGTTTTCTAACATTCTGTGTGACAAAATGAGAACAGGAAGCACTTCTGTTGCAATGACAACTACTCAGGAAAAGCACTTACACAATGTTAACAGTAGTATAAGCTTTTTCATAAAGCATTTTTCAATTATTCATTGTGTGTGCATGTTTGCACTGTGGACATACATACCATGGCACACGTGTGCAGATGAGAAGACAACTTCTGGGTTGTCCTTGCCTGTCCACCTCATTTGGGTATGCTTTCTTTCAATGCTCTGTTCTCTGCAGCAGTCCCTACAAGCTTCTGGGAAACTCCATCTTCCATCTCACCAACACTGTGCTGGGATTACAGAAGTTTACCACAGCTTCCAGCTTTTTAAAAAAACACAACATTAAGCCGGGCGTGGTGGCGCACGCCTTTAATCCCAGCACTCGGGAGGCAGAGGTAGGAGGATCGCAGGGAGTTCAAGGCCACCCTGAGACTACATAGTGAATCTGGACTAGAGCGAGACCCTGCCTTGAAAAACCAAAAAAAAAAAAAAACCACAATTGTGTGTGTGTGTGTGTGTGTGTGTGTGTGTGTGTGTGTGATTGTGCCAGGTCTCTTGCCATTGCAATCAAATGCCTGTCCAGCTTTATGTGGGTGCTGGAGAATTGAAGAGCTGGGCCAGGAGATTTTGCAAGCAAGTGCCTTTAACCATGGAGCCATCAGCCCAGGCCTGCTTCCAGGATTTTTTCAAGAGTTTGGGGAACAGAACTCAGGTACATGAGATTGAGCAGCGTTAGCCACTGAGCCATCTCCCCAACCCCAATTCCAATCTTTTTTTTTTTTCTCTCTCTCAAGGTAGGCTCTCACAATTTAGCCCAGGCTGACCTAGACCTCATAGTGTTCCTCCTTCTTCTGCCTCCAGGGTGCTGGGATTAAAGGTGTGCACCACTACACCTGGCTATGGGGACATTTTACAAATCATCACAGTGTCCAAGGTTAGTCTGTTGTAGAAAGTTTAAATTTCTGTTCTCTAGGTATTTCATTGTATGGCTATATGAACATTTTATTTGCCTTTTTTTTTTGAGAAAATTGTGAAGACTTTATTTCATATTTCTGAACACAATTTTTTTCCTAATTCCACCTTTTTGTCAGAACCCTTTTCCATATTAATTCAGTAATACTTATGAATTTGACAAATTAAGAATAAAACATGGTCTGGGGAGCAAAAAAAAATAATCTCGAAGGGGAACTAAGTGACAAAATAAAAAGAATACTTAGGAGGCAACCTAAACATTTTTGTTAGGGGTGTGTGTGTGTGTGTGTGTGTGTGTGTGTGTGTGTGTGTGTGTGTGTGAAAGAGACAGACAAACAGACAGAAACAGAGAGATACAGGATGGAACCCAAAGTGCGCATACGCATGCGGGGCAATTCCCAGAACTTAGGTCTGGCGTTTGGTTTCCCCTTCTTGATGTACATTATTTTCTTCAGCATTAGAATAGTTGTGAATTGAATTCGCTTTTTAAAAAATATTTAATTTATTCATTTTCAAGTGATAGAGTGATACAGAGAGTGATACAGAGAGAGAGAGAGAGAGAGAGAGAGAGAGAGAGAGAGAGAGAGATATCCAGGGCCACCACCTTGTGGGTCTGGCTTATGTGGGACCTGGGGAATTGAACCAGGGGCCTTGGGCACTGGAGGCAAGTGCCTTAACCGCTGAGCCATCTCTCCAGCCCTCGAATTCACTTTTAAATTGGGCAACTGTTCAGCATTCTGTAAAACAATAAATGTAAGAGTATAGAGTATCTTGCAAGTAGCAAGATCATACCTTTTGAAAAAAGAAATTCAGAATATATGAATTATGAAACAGCTCATTTGCCATTTATCTATTTCTACTTTTTTTTGCCTGCAATGAACACAGCTAGAACATCCCTAAGCCTGCTCCAGCAAGTTTCACATCTGGGTATTAGGGAAGCCAGGGTTTGCAAACCAAGTGTCTTTAACCACTGTGCCATCTCCTCAGCCCTACATTTTTTTCTTTCTGTATGCATTTTGTTCCTTTTTCTTGCCTAACTGATGTATCTGGCTAGAATTGCCAGTATTGTGTTGAATATCAATGGCAAAAGTGGGCTAAAATGACTGGCTCCTGATCCTGAAAATTTTGTTTTTCACCATGTGTTACCATAGCTGTAGGTTTTCATCTATGACACAGAACACTAGTTTGACCTGAAAGAATGACTAATACAGCTGGGCATGAAGTGCCAGGTCTGCCTGGGCTAGAGTGAGACCCTACCTAGAACAAACAAACCAACAAACAAGAATGATTAATAGGTTGGGGAGATGGCTCAGTAGTTAAAGGCACTTGACTGGAAAGCCTGCTGGCCTGGGTCAGTTCCCCAAAAACCACCTAAATCCTGATTCCAAAAGTGGCACAAGCATCTGACATTGTTTGCAGCAGTAAGAGACCCTGGCATGCCCATACACACAGAGACCAGACATATAAATAAATAAATTTTTTAAAAGAATGACTAATAGACAAACCCAGACCTGTATAAACTGCAGTTTCTTCAAAATGAAGGAAGTGATCTGTTGCTTCATGAAAAACAACTGCAGGTTCTTTTGTTTTTGTTTTTTTGAGGTAGGGTCTCGCTCTAGCCCAGGCTGACCTGGAATTCACTATGTAGTCTCAGGGTGGCCTTGAACTCACGGTGATCCTCCTACCTCTGCTTCCCGAGTGGTGTTGGGATTAAAGGCGTGCACCACCACGCCCGGCTTTCTCAAATAAATATTTTTTAAATTAAATTTTTTGATACTTCATTCTACCATGAGTTCAATAATAGCTTCCTGACAACTCAACTTGCTTTGTTGTTTTGTTGAGACAGGATCTAATCCTGCCCTAGGCTTCTTTCACTCACAACTAGACTACTCCCTAGCATGAATCTGTGCGCATGTGTGTGTGTTGCCATGTAACCCAAACTGGCTTTCAACTCAAAATTCTCCTGCCTCAGCCTCCAAGCTAGAATTATAGGTGTATACTACCAAGCCAATGTATTTTCTTCTGAAACACCAGTTATAGAGTTTCCATTTTTATAAAGCAAAAGAAAATTACTTTATGCAAAGGAAATTAGAGTACTGTTTATACTCATATTTGCATTTTGCATTTCTTCTTTGCAGATTTCATTTCCTATGTCAAACTTCCATTTAGGATTTTTTTTTTTACGTATAGGTGCAGATTTTTTTTAATTTAATTATTTGCAAGCAGAGAGAGAATGGGCAAATCAGGGCCTCCAGCCACTGCAAACCAACTCCTGATACATGCATTTAGCTTTATGTGGGTACTAGGGAATCAAACTCAGGATGTTAGGTTTTGCAGGCAAGTGCCTTAACCAATCCAACCCTAGAATTCTTCATTAATCATTTTCTTTGTTGGCTTCAGAAATCGCCCTCTGAATTTCTCCCTGTTGGTGCTTCCTTTTAAGTCTCCATTTCAGACTTGCCTTCCCTTCTCTCAGGTGATAGGGTCTCTGTATTATCATGACTTCAAATACCCTTCTAAACCCAAGTTCTTTCTCTATTCTAGACCCATCCTCAAAACCCTAAAACCTAAACAAATAGCCAACAGCTTATTTGACCTATCTCCTTAGATGGGTAATAAAAATACCTCAAACTTGGGCTGGATGAATGGCTCAGCAGTCAAGGCACTTTCGTGCAAAGCCTAACAACCTGGGTTTGATTCCCCAGTACCCATATAAAACCAGATGCACAAAGTGGTACATGCATCTGGAGTTCTTTTACAAGTGGCTAGAGGCCCTGGTTTGCCCATTCTCTCTCTCTCTCTCTCTCTCTCTCTGCTTGCAAATAAATAAATAACTATGGCTCAGCAGTTAAGGTACTTGTTTGCAAAGCCTGCAGACCTGGTTTTGATTCCCCAGTACTCACATAAAGCCAGATGCACAAAGTGGTGCATGTATCTGGAGTTCATTTGCAGGAGGCTCTGGCACACCTATTCTCTCTCTGTCTCTGTCTCTCTGTCTCTGTTTCTCACTCATTGCAAATAAATAAAAATATTTAAAATAAATACTTTTTTAAAAAAACCCTCAAACTCACCAGGCACGGCGCATGCCTTTAATCCCAGAAGGAGGATCACTGAGTTCCATGCCAGCATCCTGGTACTACAGATGAGTTCTAGGTCAGCCTGGGCTAGATTGAGACCCTAGCTCGCTCCAACAAACAAACAAACCCACCCTCAAACTCAAACATATCTACAATGGAGCTCCTGCTTCTTCCCATATCTATTAACCTTAATTCTGCTATAAGTGCTATCATAAATTGGCAGAACTAATGAAACTAGAAACCATTGTACATTCTTCCTGTTACTTTTTCCTGCCCTCTTTTCCAATCCCCTATTTCTTATCTATTTTCTTTCGATTTCCCCTCCCTAACCTACTTTTTTAAAAAATATTCTTATTTATTCATTCTCAAGCAGAGAGATAGAGAGAGAGAGAGAGAGAGAGAGAGAGAGAGAGAGAGAGAGAGAGAGAGAATGCACCAGGCCCACCACCTTGTGGGTCTGACTTATGTGGGTCCTGGGGAATTGAACCCAGGGCTTTAGGCACTGGAGGCAAGTGCCTTAACCGCTGAGCCATCTCTCCAGCCCCCTAACCTACTTTAATCATTGGTACTAACAAACCTTTATTCACTTTCCAGATAGCACCCAGTACCACCACTGGAAAGTACAGATCAGGCAATGTCCTTCTTCCTCTGTTTAAAACCTTCTCAGTGGCTTCCCACTGCACTAGCTAGGTGCTCCAACTAAGAAACTTACCCAATCCATTAGCAAGTCCTGGTACACTAGCTATAAAACATACCAAGTTCTGCCAGCTTCTTTCCATCTCTACCACTAAGGCAGCCCAAGCACTCACCAGCTTGTCCTAGACTGAAAACACATCGCCAACATGCTCCTATTCCCTTCCAAAATGCAAGAAAAGTATTCCTAATCTAATTGGGAATCTTTTCCCACCAAGTCCAAATTCCTTAATACAAAGATCTAAGCTGCCAATAGTATTTGACACACTTACTGAAACCTATTTTTAGAAAACTAAGAACTATAGGAACATAAACACTTTTGTCCAGTTTGTGAAATACTACTATTCCACTAAGGGAAAAATTTCAAAATTGGGATAAAAGCCATGCTTTGGAAGCTAATGGCCAAGAAAAGATGCTCACTACATTACTCTTTGGTGAAGTTCATTTTGAAACCCCTGGCTATTGCTTCATAGTACCATGACTACCATTAAAAAGTAGTAAGTGGGGAGGGGGGCTGGAAAGATGGCTTACTGGTTAAGGCATTTGCCTACAGAGCCTAATGGCCTGGGTTCAGTTCCCTAGTACCCACATAAAGCCAGATGCACAAAGTGGCACATGTGTCTGGAGTTCATTTGTGGCTACAGGCCCTGATGTGCCCATTCTCTCTGCCTGCAAATAAATAAAACATTTTTTTAAAGTGACAAGTGGAGAGATGGCTCAGCGGTTAAGGCACTTGCCTGCAAAACCTAATGACCTGAGTTCAATTCCCCAGTGCTCACATAAAGCCAGATGCACAAAGTGGTGCATGCATCTGGAGTTTGTATGCAGTGGCTGGAGGCCCTGGTGAACCCATTCTCTGTCTCTTTCTCTGCTTGCAAATAAAATAAAGAGAAAAGGCATAATGAGGATGATTTAAAAAAAGTAACAAAGTGCTGCTGGAGCCGGGCATGGTGGCGCACGCCTTTAATCCCAGCACTCGGGAGGCAGAGGTAGGAGGATCACCATGAGTTCGAGGCCACCCTGAGACCTGAGACTACACAGTGAATTCCAGGTCAGCCTGGACTAGAGTAAGACCCTACCTCGAAAAACCAAACAAACAAACAAACAAAGTGCTGCTGGGTGTGGTGGCGCACACCTTTATGCCTAGCCCTGGGGAGGCCAAGGAAGGAGGATCACTATGAGTTCAAGGCCAGCTTGGGATGATAAAAGTGAGACTATACCTACCTCAAAATAAACAGACAAACAAAAAAAGCAAAAAGTGCTGATGAGAATGAAAACCTTCATGCACTGTTGGGAGACTCTAACATGCTGAGGCTACTGTGCAGAGGTTCCCCTAAAAGTTAAACACAGAATTACCATATGACTCAGCAATTCCACTCCTAAAACAGCCATGCCAAAATGTGTACACAAATGTTCTCAGTTTATTATTCATAAGAGCTAAGAAGTGTAAACAACTCAAATGCCCATAAACAAAAATAGGGTACAAATGCTGAGAAATTACTTAACTATGACAAAGAGCTGGAGCTAACTGTGCTTCCTGAACCAGCATGCGGGCCTGAGTTCAAATCTCCAGAACCTCTTCTCTATAGATCCAGGAATGGCAACACATGCCTGTAACCAGCCTCACAGAGACTCCAAGGAGCCCCAAAAACTCCAGAAGCAGAAAAAAACAAGACAAGAAAGAGAAATGGAGTAAGACGCCTAGTTTACTCCAGCCACCACAGGCAAGCATATAACAAGGGCTCATGCAAGTACATACAACTTGCTGCATTCCACACATTCCACACACACACAAATTAAAAGCAAACAAAAAAAAAATCTAAAAATAGAGTTTGGTATGGCAGCTTAAGCCTGCAATTACAGCACTCAAGAGCTGTGACAAAAGGGACCATGAGTCCCAGGAGAGCCTTGGCTACAAAATGAGACCCTGACTCAAAAGGAAAGGAAAAAGAAAAGAGAACATAAGTCAGTCAGTGTATATCCCAGCACTTGGGAGCCTGAGGGAAGAGGATGAGTTAGGGCTAGCCTGGGCTACAGAGTAAATTCCAGGTCAGCCTGGGCTACAGTGAGACCCTACCTCAACAAATAAACATTAAATAACTGATAATGCTAAATTAACGAAACAAAACACTGAAGGTCACTCATATTATATGGCTCCACTTACATGAAATATCCACAGCAGGCAAATCCACAGATACAAAAATTATGTATTAGTGACTGGCCTGGAAGGAAGCTAAGTGAGAAATAAGGAATAGTCAACTGTTAATGGGCATGAGGTTTCTTTTGGGAGTGATGAAAGTATTCTAGAATTAAATTGTGGCACAAGTTACATGTGACTGTTAATCCACAAAGAAAATTTAACTATATACTTTAATACAATGTGCATCTACAGTCCATGAAATAAATGTTCATTTAAAAAATGGCCAAGTATGGTGGTATAATCCCACTTGGAAGACTGCCATAAGAGGGTAACTATGAAGTGGTTTGTTTGTTTGTTTTTTTGTTTTTCGAGGTAGGGCCTCCCTCTAGCCCAGGCTGACCTGGAATTCACTATGTAATCTCAGAGTGGCCTCAAACTCATGGCGAGCCTCCTACCTCTGCCTCTCGAGTACTGGGATTAAAGACATGCTCCACCACACCTGGCTTTGAGGTGATTTTTTTTGTTTTGCTTTTTTCATTTTTATTCATTTGTAAGCAGAGAAATAGGAGACAGAAAGAGAAAGGGCCCAGGGCCTCCAGCCACTGTGAATGAACTCCAGATGCATGTGCCACTTTGTGCATCTGGCTTTATGTGAGTACTGGAGAATAGAACCTGGGTTGTTAGGCTTTGCAGGCAAGCACCTTAACTGCTGAGCCATCTCTCCAGCCCCACTATGAGGATTTATTTTTTTATATTTTTATTACCAGGCGGGGTGGGGCATGCCTTTAATCCCAGCACTCAGGAAGCAGAGGTAGGAGGATCACTGTGAGTTCTAGGCCACCCTGAGACTACATAGGGAATTCCAACACAGGTCAATCTGGGCTAGAGTGAGACCCTACCTCAAAAAAGCATGTGTGTGTGTGTGTGTGTGTGTGTGTGTGTGTGTGTGTAAAATTTATTTGTAAACAGAGAGAGATGGGGGAGGAGAGAAGGAGAGAGAGAAAGAGAGAAGAGGAGAGAGTGGGGGGCCCGCTGTAAACTGACTCAAGACATATGCATCACTTTTTGCATCTGGCTTTATGAGGAAATTGGGGAATCAAACTCAGGTCATTAGGCTTTGAAGGCAAGTGCCTTAACTGCTGAGCCATAGCTCCAGCCTAACTATGAGTTTTGAGGCTAGCCTAAGCTATAGTGCTTTTAGGTCAGCCTGGGTTATAGTGAGACCCTGTCTCAAAAACAAAAACAAGCAAAACATTAACCACAAAGATTGTACATACTACACACTAAAAACTCTTGTGTTTTCCTTACCTCCTTCCTAAAATCCTGATTCTCACCTGAAATCTATTTTCATTTCACATATAATCTTTTTTTTTTTGGTTTTTCAAGGTAGGGTCTCGCTCTAGCCCAGGCTGACCTGGAATTCACTATGTAGTCTCAGGGTGGCCTTGAACTCACGGCAATCCTCCTACCTCTGCCTCCCAAGTGCTGGGATTAAAGGCATGCGCCACCACGCCCGGCAACACATATAATCTTTATAAACTGAATATAATGATTCAAAATCCACAGAGGACCAAAAACATTAGAGAAACAAAACTGATACGTAGGCATTGATACGGACACTGAAGCTTAAAATATGAGCAAATAATAAAAGCTACAAGCAGTCTAATAAAGTGTTATTTGGGGAAGGGAAAATTATAACTTTGTTTTATATTATATGTTATATATACATATCATATATACTTATGAAAATACATCTTTTATCAAGATCCAAATTATATGATTCATTTGGTCATGGTAATATTAATACACAACCAGATGTAATAATCTATGTTTATAGTCATAAAAATGATGACTCAATAATAAAAGCTGGGGCTGGAAATGAGCTCAGTTGATAGAATGCTCACCTAGCATGCATGAAACCCTGGATCACATCCCTAGAACCATATAAAACAGGGCGTGGTGGTACAGGCCTGTAATCCCAGCATTCGAGAGGTGGAGGCAGGAGGATCAGAAACTCAATGTCTTCTCCTCCTACAAAGTGAGTTCAAGGTCAGCCTGTGATACATGAGGCTCTGTCTCAAAAAAAAATAGTAACAACAATGAAAGCTAACTCAGTTACCTCTTTCATTTTTCAAATCATGGTCTAAGTATTCAACTTTTTTTTTTTTTGAGGCAGGATCTCACTCTAGCCCAGAATGCTTAGGATAGCCCAGCCTGGCTTGAAACTCTCACTTCAGTCTCTCCAAACCTTGGAATTATAGGTTGTGAGCCACCACACCCATCTCAGTTACTCAGTTAATAACTCCCAACAATTCACCATGAAAACACTATTACCCCATTCCCTAGATGAGCTGAGTGTCAAGATAAGATTCAAACTTTGAAGTTGATTTCACAGTTCACCTATTTTAAACAGTATACTGCAATGCCTCTCAGTAATAAACCTTCAGTCATAAAAAAAGAAAAGAAAAGAAAAATACTGGCAAGGCATGATGCCACACACTTTTAATGCCAGCACTTGGGAGACAGGTAGGAGAATCAATGTGAGTTTGAGGCTAGCCTGGGACTACAGAATGAGTTCCAGATCAGCGTGGACTGGAGAGGGGAGAGGAAGGGACAGGAGGGGAGGCAATTTTTATGACAACCTGTCACCTATAAGAAAGTCTAGAGGTCAGAGAATAGCCCTTTCTGACCTGACTCCAACCTGTCCTTCCACTTAGCTATCACAAGGAATTCTGGCTAAACTAGACTTTCCACATTCTTTAAACATACAGAGTCTGCAGGTTCATGTCACTGTGTTAAAGACCTTTTCCTGACGTTTAAAATATTTATTTATATACTTGTTTATTTACACGAGTACATGCAGGCACAACCAGGGTCTCTTGCTACTACAAACAAATGCCACCCAGGTTTATGTGGGTGGCTAGAGAATTAAACCTGGACTCAGACTTTGTAAACAAGTGCCTTTAAACACTGAGCCATTTCCCCAGCCCTGATATTTCTCCCTAGAAAATTCCTCTCTTTCAAAATCTAGTAAACTAATCTTCCTCTGTGGCACCTTCTCTTACTCCATTGAGTAAACTGTTCTCACAACATTCTGTACTATCTCTATTAAAGCATCGTGACACCAGGTCTGAATGCTCACCTTTCCCTTTAGTTTCTAAAATTGGATATAATCTAGGTCATAGTAGCTGGCAAATAATTTTTTAGTTTTTGCTAATGACTTAGTTTTTAAAAAGCAGCAATACTGCTGGGGTGTGGTGGCGCACACCTTTAATGCCAGCACTCAGGTGGCTGAGGTAGGAGGATTACCTTGAGTTCAAGGCTAGCATAGGCTAGAGTGAAGCCCTGCTTCTGAAAGTCTAGGATTGGCCAGAGGGCCTCCATTTTGTTAACTGTTATGACTTCTCTGTAACCCTTTGTTCCAAGAAAAATTGCCAACTATCCTGAGTCCCCAACCCAACCAATCAGCTCCTAGTTTCTCCCAGTACCTAGGTCAAAATAACCTACCTGTTTCTAGTTTCCTCAGTAACCATGTCAAATTGACTAATATACTATTATTCTAGCTGCTGCTATAACTACCCTAACCCCACCCCTGGTCCAACCAATCCTGTTAAAGTCACCATGGCAGAGTTTGCCAACATCCTGATTTTGAGACCATTAGTTCCTAAGAGTGGACCCCATCTCCTCACCTGGACCTGACCAATCCTGTTAAAAGATTCCCAAACTCCTCCCTCCGGCCACTGGCCAGCACCCGTTTGTGGGTTTTTTCTTTAAAAAGCCTGCGAGCAGACACTTCAGGGACATAGTCCCAGCTCCTGAGTCTGGTTGCATCCCTAATCGATTAGCTTGCAAGTCCGAGGCAATACATTTTTTTCTGCTTCTGAGCTCATTCGGTTCCTACCTCGTCATTTGTGGGCACCCAGACCCAACACTTCAAAAAAAGAAAATATTTTATTTAACAAATTCATAAAAAGTAAATGTTTAATGGGAATAAAACTTACCAGCATGTAAACCAGAAGTTAGAAAGGTTCCTACAGACTGAATTTAGTCACCAGAGGCCTAACCAAAAAGAAAGATTAGACTAAAATTCTAATAGAAAATTTTGAACTAAATCTGAGTAATTTGCTATAGTAAATGTAGAAATAAGCCAGAGCCGGGCGTGGTGGCGCACACCTTTAATCCCAGCACTCTGGAGGCAGAGGTAGGAGGATTGCCATGAGTTCAAGGCCACCCTGAGACTACATAGTGAATTCCAGGTCAGAATTCCTGGACTAGAGTGAGACCCCACCTCAAAACAAACAAACAAAGAGTGAGACCCTGTATCAACCTTTCTTAAAATTAGCCAGGCATGGTGGTGTACATCTTTAATCCCAACACTTGGGAGGCAGAGTTAGAAGATGAACTGTGAGTTTGAGGCCAGAATGAAAATTAAAAATTAAACTCTTCACACCACAGGAGGGATTACTATTACATATAAAGGAAATGTCAGTTCAGTTTCCTTTATTTTTTTTAAAAAAGTTACCTAAACTATTGACTTATTTTTCCCTTTTATCCCATATTTGTAATTTACCTAATATGATATACAGCTTTTCAATCTCAGCCTAACTTTAACCTTCTTTTCTTCAAACTCTCATCTACTTACAAACACTCGTGGTCTTCAGTGTCGCCCAAAGACCTATTGCCTGCACTCTTTTTCATGTATATCAATCACCGTTTTTTCAGAGATAAATCTGACCTCAGATGTCCATTAATATAAACCATGAGTCTATATATCCCATATTAACTTTCAACTCCCATTAATATAAAATTCCAACTGGGGGCAAGTGCTCTTACTTGCTGTGCTAACATGAGGATCTCGGTTCAATTCTAGCACCATGTAAAAAGCTGCCTGCAATCCCAGAGCTGAGGGGCTTCCCTGTCAGCAAGTCTAACCAAAAAACAGCAAGTTCCAAGTACAAGAGAAATGAGGTGGAAGAGCAACAGTAGAGGACACTTGACATCCTTTTCTGGCCTCTGCACACACACATCTATGTACACATGTATACACGCCTCACAAAAATACACCACTCGTGCCAAGTATGGTGGGGCACGCCTTTGATCCCAGCACTCTGAAGGCAGAGGTAGGAGGATTGCTGTTGCAATTAACTTCTCTCACTGTACAGAAAAAAACTTCACAAAAGAAGCTTGTGGAAGGAATGGGTGTATTATGGCTTATAGACTCAAGGGGAAGTTCCATGATAGCAGGGAAAATGACAGCATGAGCAGAGTGGATAACACCTCCGCCACAGCACTGCAAACATCGCAAGAAAGTGTGCCAAACACTGGCAAAGGGAAGCCAGCATAACCCCCATAAGCCCGCCCCAACAACACACCTCCAACAAGGTTCCAATTTCAAAACTGCCATCAGCTGGTGATCAAGCATACAAAATACATTAAGTTTATGGAGGGCACCTGAATCAAGCCAGTACAATTGCCATGAGTGTGAGGCTAGCCTGAGACTACAGAGTAAGTCCCAGGTCAGCCTAGGCTGGAGTGAGACCCTACCTTGGGGGAAGAGAGGAGGGGACAAAAAAAAAAAACCGCACATACTAAACACACACACCAAATATATTCAAATCAACTCAACTATTTCTCATTACAGGCAGTAACAGACCTGAATTAATATTTGTGTAGCATTTCTCCATTACCTAGGCTGAGAATTCTCCTCATACATCCTTTCTTTTCCCTCCTTGAAGAGGCTTATGGTCTGCTTAGTTTTCTTCATCAAATTCTCCATGAACACCCTAAAATACTCATTTTCTCCAAGTGTCTCCATCTTCCCCTCGTATCTTGACAAGACAGTGCGGAGATGTTGATAGGTATCAGGCAGCAGGTCTAAGATATAAGGCGGGCTGTTCTTGAGCGCCAGCTTTGGGTTTTGACACAGCCGCACCACCTGCAACAAATGGAAAAGAAGGGCTATTATAACTTGGAGAATTTTAAGGACAATTTCCTTTTTAAGTTTAAAAAAATACCTGAAAATATAAGAAAAGATCCACAACCCTATTCCATAGGCAATCGTTGTATATTACTAGTGATCCTCCAAGAATGGTGGGTTCTTAAAACATTGAGAAGGCTGAAGGTGTAAGAAGCCTGAGGGGGTAGAGTACTTGCCTATTATATATGAAGCCCTGCCAATCCCCAGCCAAGAACCGGAATTACAGCAAGTGCACCACCATACCCAGCACTTCTCCAGAATTCAACACAACAGTCATTTTTAGTGTGCATGTTGCAGGCATGCATGTGTGCACATATGTGCAGAGAGCAGAGGAAGAGGTCCGCTTTATTTCCTTGAGACAGGGTCTCTCACTGAACCTGAAGCGCACCAGTTTTTAACTAGACTAGCTGGCCAGTGAGCCCCAGTAATCCTCCTGTCTACACCCTCCTCAGTGCTGAGGTTACAGAGGTGCACAGCCATGCCCAGCTTTTTTTTTTTTTTTTTTTTTGGTTTTCAAGGTAGGGTCTCACTCTAGCCCAGGCTGACCTGGAATTCACTATGTAGTCTCAGGGTGGCCTTGAACTCATGGCGATCCTCCTACCTCTGCTTCCCAAGTACTGGGATTAAAGGCGTGCATCACCACGCCCAGCTATGCCCAGCTTTTTATGTGGGTACTGGAGGTCCTTATGCTCCAGCCACAACAATCATTGTTTCTAACTACTTAGTTCATTTCATATTTGGTATAAAAACTAATAATTTGTGCTGGGCGTGGTGGCACACACCTTTAATCCCAGTACTCGGGATGCAGAGGTAGGAGGATTGCCGTGAGTTCAAGGCCACCCTGAGACTACAGAGTGAATTCCAGGTCATCCTGAGCAAGAGTGAGATCCTACCTCAAAAAAAAAAAAAAAAAAAAAAAAAAAACTAATAATTTGTATTTACTCCTATCATATTATGCTTTCTTTTTTTAAAAAAAAAATTTTATTTATTTGCAAGCAGAGAGAGTGAGAGAAGAAAGACAGAGAGAACAGGTGTACCAGGGCCTAACAGCTGTTACACACGAACTCTAGACATATGTGCCATTTTGTGCACCTGGCTTTATGTGGGTACTGGGGGATGGAACCAGGGTCATTAGGCTTCACAGGTAAGTGCCTTAACTGCTGAGCAATCCTCTCCAGCCCTATATGTATGCTTTCTTTAGGGGAAAAAAAAAAGATTGTGTGTGTATTTCTGTGTCTGAAAAAGATACTAGAACAGAAAAGTCCAAGAATAAATGCACACAAACATAGGATTCTTGATTTATGAAAAAGAAGTAGCATTTCCAGGCTGGGGAGATAACTCAGTAGAGAAAATGCTTATTGTGCAAGCATGAGAACCTGAATTTGGATCCGCAGCACCCACATAAAAGCCAGGTGCAGGGCTGGGGAGATGTCTCAATAGTTAAAGGTGTTTGCTTGCAAAGCCTGCCAACCAGGGTTTGATTTCTCAGTACCCAAATAAGGTCATATGTACAAGTGGCACATGTTTCTGGAGCTTGTATGCAGAGGGAAAGAGGGAGGGAAGAAGAAAGGAAGAAAAGGAGGGAGGGAATGAAGGAAGGGAAGAAAGGAGGGAGAGGAGAAGAAAGAAAACTAGCTAGCTAGCTAGCTGGAGCGATGTCTCAGCAGTTAAGACATTTGACTGCAAAGCCTAACGACCTGGGTTTGATTTCCCAGCACCCATGTAAAACCATATGCACAAAGTGGTACATGCATCTGGACTTCATTTGCAGTGGCAGAAGGGCCTGGCAACACAAAAGGACCTGAGTTCGATTTCCCAGTGCCCACATAAAGCCAGATACACGAGAGGGTGCATATGTCTGGAGTTCATTTGCAATGGCTGGAGGCCCTGGCGTGACCATTCTCTCTGTTTGCCTCTCTCTCTCTCTCTCTCTCTCTCTCTCTCTCTCTCTCTCTCTCTCAACATTTTTTAAAAAAGGAAAAGAGAGGGAAGAGAGAAAGGGAGGGAAAAATCTAAAAGCCATGAAGGAGAGATAGGATTTCAGATGTGCACATAAATACTAGGTTCAACAAAGCTATCTATCTGGGCCAAAGGAGTAAGGAAGACACTTGTTTATCCAAGTGTGGTTGTCTAGGAAACATAATGAGGATGAAGATTCCCCCAACAAGTTCTATACTTCAAGATGGTTTATTGTCAACTTGACCTGTTTAATAATTCTACAGTAATATTGGGTGGGTCTATGAGCTTGCCTGAAGAAAGGATTGACAAAAGGAGGAGGTTCCTTCTCCAGAGTGAGCCCTTCCCCCTCAGTGGGTGGACCTTCCAGAAGGGGACTGGATATATAAGGAAGCTTGAGGGCAAGGGAATTCTTTCCCACCCCCCACCCCAGCTGCTGGTGCTTGTTCATGACTTGCTCTACTACCCTATCTGGACTTTGGAACCCAGTTTCCTCGGCCTCACATCTGTGGACTGAAGAGCGGCCGATCCCCAGGGAGTCTTCAGGCCTTTAGTGCTGGATTGGGACTGATGAGGCCTCCAGCCACATGGACTGAACAGCTTACTGGTTTCTTCACCTGTGGGCCAGCAGACTGCTATTGTTGGACTGTAAACTACCCCAATAAATTCCCTTTTACTACAATCCATTCTATTAACTGTTTCCTCTACAGAACTAACTGACTAACACACTTTGGAACCTAAATCCCTGTTGCCACATTCAAAAACCTAGTCAGTATGGAGAACTAACCACTGAGTGTCAAAAACTTAAAAAAGAGAGGGGGGCGGGGTAGGGACTGAAGAGATGGCTCAACAGTTAGGGTGCTTACCGGAGTTCAATTCCCTGGTACCCATGTAAAAAGCCAGATGAACAAAATGGCACACCCATCTGGAGTTTGTTTGCAGTTGGCTAGAGGCCCTGGCACACCCCATTCCTGTCTCTGCTTGCAAATAAATAATTTTTTTTCACGAAATAAGAAGTAAATAGCTGGAATAGCAAGGTGTGCTAAACTACATGTATAATCCCAGCACTTGGGAGATGATGGTAGGAGGATCAGAGTTCAAGGCCGACCTGGGCTATACTATAGATCATCACTGGTACAATGTACTTGCCCGGCATGTGTAAAGCTCTGAGTGTTGTATCTAGCATAGAAGGGAAAACAACAACTGGAGTTGGGTGTGGTGGTAACCCTAACACTCAGGAGGTAGGAAGACTGCCATGAGTTCAAAACCAGACTGAGAACCAGGTCAGAGTGAGTCTTTGCCTCAAACCTCAGCATGAGCTCCAGGTAGAGTCTCAGGAAAATAAGGCAAAAGAGGCCACCCAATGCCTTCTGACCTCTGGAAGAGGCCCAAGCATATGCATATACAACACACACACACACACACACACACACACACACACACACACACACACACCAAAAAATTAATAAAACAGATTACCATATATTTATTAACCTCCCCAATATAATTATTTTGTTTTCAAGTCTTTACTACTACAAATATCAAGATGAACATGTTTAGGCATGTAGTCTATATATCAGATTATTTTCTTAAAATAGATTCCTCAGCTGCCAGGTGTGAAGGTACACATCTACAATCCCACTTTAGAGAAGCTGAGGCAAGAGGATGATGAGTTTCACATCAGCCTGGGCTACAAAGTGAGAGCAGGACCAAAATAAAAAAAGATCACCTGGAAGTGGAATCCTTAAGTCCATTTCAACAAACTAAAAAATTCCAAAATTTTAAAAAATATTTTTATTGATTTATTTACAAACAGAGGGCTATAGGAGAGAGAGACAGAGAAAGAATGGACACACCAGGGCCTCCAGCCGCTGCAAACTAACTCCATACGCATGCGCCACTGTGCATCTGGCTTCACATGGGCACTGGGAAAATAGAACCTGGGTCATTAGGCTTTGCAGGCAAGCACCTTAACCACTGAGCAATCTCTCCAGCTACAAAATTCCAATTTAATAACTAATCATCAAGGACTCTTGCCGGGCGTGGTAGCTTAATCCCAGCACTCGGGAGGCAGAGGTAGGAGAATCGCCATGAGTTCAAGGCCACCCTGAGACTACATAGTGAATTCCAGGTCAGCCTGGACTACAGCGAGACCCTACCTGGGGGGGGGGGAAGGACTCTTCAAACAATAAGGCCATTGTCATAGTCAGCTCCACAATGCTTGGATGAAGGTCCAACCACTCCAGCGGAAGTTCTATCAATGGTGGAAGAAGCTGTTTACTTCCATACATCCAAACAAAGAGAAAAACTACAGCAAACAAACCACCAACACCAACATGCACACGCCAGAGCTCACCCCACTCTTCACACCTTGGAGCTGGAATCAGATTTAACCCCAAACACATCTCTGAACTGGACCCCAGGATCTGCCCCCAGTGACACCTCCTCCAGCCAAGAGGCTGAAGACCTAAGTTACAAACTTAATAAAATATCTGAGTCTACAGGGGACATACATTCACATTCAAAACACCATAGCCATATACACTTAAAAACTACATATTTTATTCTCTGTACATCAATTCCGGAACTCTTGAAAAACAGCCCTATATAAGTTTTGCAAATAAAGACAGGCTGAATCAATAAAAATATCTGGTACATTAATATTTTAATAGTACTTCAGGAAGCTCCTCATCCTAGGAAGTGTTCTAGCCACAGAAACAACTCAGTCAAGAAAAGGATACACATTAGAACACAACTAACTATATTTTAAATGCAACAGGGTTAACAATTCATAGTAATAATATATATAGTTCCCAATTTATTTTTTTAATATTTTATTCATTTTCAAGCAGAGAGAGAAAGAGAGAGAGAGAGAGAGAGAGAGAGAGAGAGAGAGAGAGAACACCAGGGCCACCACCTTGTAGGTCTGGCTTATGTGGGTCCTGGGGAATTGAACCCAGGGTCTAGGCACTGGAAGCAAGTGCCTTAACCGCTGAACCAACTCTCCAGCCCTAGTTCCCAATTTATAAAGGTTATATTCCAAATCTCATTGAAAGTCTGACATTATAATTCAGAATATACTTTACCATAAATATAATAGCTACATGGTGGTACCCTAAGTACACTGCAAGGTGGGTAGAGGAGTGATTAACACTGAGACTAAGAAGTTAAGACCAGACGTGACCTGGATGCATTACTATGTTTTAATAGTAATACAATATTTTATCTATTTGTGAAACACAAAGAAAGAGAGCACCAGGACCTCTTGCTACTGCAACAAATTCCAAACACATGCACCACTGGGGAACTGAACGCAGCCTGACGGGCTTTGCAAACAACTGCCTTTAAACACTGAGCCATCTCCTCACCCCAATATGTATTATTTTTATGTGCCAATTGAAAAAAAAGACTCAGGGGGCCAGAGAGATGGCTTAGCAGTTAAGGTGCTTATCTGAAAAGCCTAACAACAAGGGTTCAGTTCCCCAGTACCCACATAAAGCCAGATACACAGAATGGTGCAAACATTTGTAGTTTGTTTGCAATGGCTAGAGGCCATGGTGTACCATTCTCTCTCTTTCTCTTTTCTCTCTCTCCTTGCAAAAATGAATTTTTTTTTAATTTTTTTTTGAGGTAGAGTCTCGCTCTAGTCCAGGCTGACCTGGAATTCACTATGTAGTCTAAGGGTGGCCTTGAACTCATGGTGATCCTCCTACCTCTGCCTCCCAAGTGCTGGGATTAAAGGCGTGCGCCACCACACCCGGCTAAAAATGAATTATTTTTTAAAGGCTCAGCAAAATTACAAAAGTTTTACAACTGAAGATTTTTATTTTTAGAAAACTAAACATGTTTCATATTGAGAACAACAGCTGACAAAAAAGACATAAGGGCTGAGTATGTAAGTGAATCAGTAGAATGCTTGTCTAGTATGCAGGAGGCCCAAGGTTCAATCCCCACCACTAAACAAAAAGGTGATTAACCCACAGGGCCAGGAAGATGGCTAATTGGTCAAAGATGTTTGTAAAGCCGGCCAGTCCGAGTTCAATTCCCCAATCACCTACATAAAGCCAGATGCAAAACTTATCAAAAGCATCTGGCATTTGTTTGCAGCAGCAAGAAGCCCTGGTGCACAGACCTCAACACACACACACACACACACACACACACACACACACACACACACACACACACAAATAGAAATATATTTAACTAATAATGAACTGATACCATAAAACCCTTGCTTTTATACAGTAAGCTCCTGAGGAAGCTGAGGGCACCACCTGGTACAAGGGGCCATGAACAGAATGGGAGGAAGCCTAATCTCAAGAATAATTGCTCAGGCCTGCATCTCCCTGTCCCAGTTATTGGCTCCTTCCCACACTGAGCTATTGATCAACAAGACCTACAAGGTGTGGGTGACAGACTTCTATCAAAGCTCTTGAATACCTGTCCCAGGCCTAAGGTAAGACCCTATTGCTGAAGAAATCAGAGTATCATCAAACAACACCAAAAGATCCTGCTAGAATGGTAACCAGCTCCCAGATAGTAGCATGTAAACACTGTAAGGTGTTGCATGAGCTGCCAGGGGAAATTGGTCAATGATATTTGGAGAAAGCAGAGACCACTGATATACAATATAGACAGTTGTCACAAGAATGCTGAACACATGGCTGTATGGAAGAGACCAGCAAGTCAGGAAATGCTCATCTGTGCAATAGTGGCACTAAACCAAGGAGGGTAATTAACAGCTTACTGATTGGCTACGAGATATGCTTAGTGATAAGGAACCCTTAACTGGAACTGGGATCCATGGCATAATCCTATGGGAACCAAGAACTAGGGGAAATTCCCACTACCAGAGAGCTACAGAGAGGCTACATCCATTAGGAGCTAGCCAAAATAGCAATGTTGGCTCATTTAACCTATACTGATCTCACTCTCAGGTGGAGATTCTGTTTGTATTTTTCAGAAGGCATTGAGAGAGATGGGGACAACTCAATTCCATCAATGAGACATTGGATCCTGGCAGGAGACAAACCACACCTAGCCTTCACACAGGGCCCAAATGAAACCTATGAGAAAGTGACAGACAAACAGGAGACCAATCACCACAGTCTGATAACCCATGAAAGGTCAATGGAGACAAACACCAATGATACCCAACACAACCCAAGGTGAAGATCCAGAGACACTTAAGATCTCAACAATAAAGCAGACTCAATACTCACACTCAGGGAACTGAGCGGAAGATGGGGCAGCAAGAACATCCAGAGACATTGACCCCCTCAGCAACAACACACAAAGGGGAAAGAAAAAAAGGAAAAAGAGGGCTGGAGAGATGACTCAGCGGTTAAGGCACTTGCCTCTTGTGCCTAAGTCCCTGGGTTCAATTACTCAGTACCTACATAAGCCAGACCCACAGTGGCCCTGGTTCTCTCTCTCTCTCTCTCTCTCTCTCTCTCTCTCTCTCTCTCTCTCTCTCTCTCTCATCTATCTCTATGCTTGAAAATGAATAAAATACTTTTTAAAAAAAAGAAAAATTGGCTATCTCTGATGCAATTCATACCCCCTAACCTATGAACAGATCCAGTATGCGCACCGAGGAAGTACCCTAGTGGGTTAAGGGACAGAGAGGAGGGAAACGGGGACACCTTCACAAGATTTGCTAATATAAAAAATATAATATAAAAGAAATACCAAGCTAAAGTTCTGGTAAAATTATGTGAAATGAGAAATAAAACACAGGTAGGAGAGACCACACAAAACACCATCAAATCAGATTCTCACTCCTAAAACACCAAGAAAAAGTGTGAGGATGGGGCTGGAGAGATGGCTCAGCAGTTAAGGCACTTTCCTCCAGTGCCTAAGGCCCCAGGTTCAATTCCCTAGTACCCACATAAGCCAGACCCACAAGGTGTTGGCCCTGGCTCCCCCCCCCTCTCTCTCTGCTTGAAAATGAATAAATATTTTTAAAAAAAAGAAAAAGTGTGAGGATCGATTTAAACAAGAACAAATGTGAACATATGGAGGCAGATAAGCTAAAGGTTGTACCTGATGGTTTTGATTTTTCTCAATATAATCCATTCAACAAGTATACTGGATGGTGGCAATGGAAATGAAAAGACAAGGTTTCTAAACATGAGGAAGGCTGTCAGGCAATAAAGAGTAATAAAAAGAAAATCACAAGAAATTTTCAGGTTCTCCTTAGAGAATTAAAGTAGGGCAATATAAACAAAGTACTAGATGGCTACGTTTACAGACAGGCTTCTCTGAGCATATGACTTTGAGATGAAGTTACAACAAAAAGCCAGCTATACAGAATGTGAAGAGCAGGGAAAAAGAATAGTGGCAAGAATCAATGGCATGATCAACGTATATTATCTATACTTATAGAAGTTTACAATAAAAGTTTTTTTAAACTGTCAATTTTTATCATCAAGAAAACAAATGAAAATAAATGCTGGCATGGATGTAGAAAAATAGGAACCCTCCTACTCTGCTGACGGGAATGTAAAGTGGTACAACCATTGTAGAAAGCAGTGTGGAGGTTCCTGAGAGCTGAAAATAGATTTACCATATGACCAAAAAAAAAAAAAAGAAAGAAAGAAAAGAAAATATTTTAGGCCGGGTGTGGTGGTGCACGTCTTTAATCCCAGCACTCGGGAGGCAGAGGTAGGAGGATTGCTGTGAGTTCGAGGCCACCCTGAGACTACATAGTGAATTCCAGGTCAGCCTGGGCTAGAGTGAGACCCTACCTCGAAAAA
>PVHP010025381.1:0-25230 GCA_004024765.1 Zapus hudsonius | reverse complement strand
CTCTCTCTCTCTCTCTCTCTCTGCTTGAAAATGAATAAATAAAATATTTTTTTCTTAAATATATATTTATTGTCCATAATGAATTACATTATTCAGTGGGCAAACAATGCCCCCCCTCCCCATCCCTAATCAGCTGGATATCCTCCTCCGTGGGCCGTCTGGATCAGTCCTTGTGGCAGGGGACCCTGGAGAGCCTAGTCCTCAGCCCGGTCCTCCTGGCCCAAGTGTGTTGATACTGAAGGGTGCCATGCCTCTGGATAGTCTCAAAATATTTTTTTTTAAAAGAAAAAATAGATTAAGCAAAGTGAAATCAATTTCCCCAGGGAAATCCCACATATAAGTAAATGTCACAGCATGTACTGAGCGCCTTCCTTACGTATAGATGCACAGATTCACGGCGTGTTTGTCATCCTCCTCCTCCTCACTTGGTATAAATAATCCACTTGCCTGGGGTGTGTCCATATGTTGTAATTTGTCGTGTAAAACTTCATTTTTAATTTGGTGTGATTTTATATTACATTGCAGTGTATCTCTATCACAAGGAAGAAAGTACATAAGCACCCTGTGGGGTCTATTATTTATTTATTTTGAGTCAGATGTATCTCTTGGAAACCCTTTGGATCCTTTAAGCTTGAGGGCTTTTTGGTTACATCTCATTAGAATTAGAGGTTCTGGTATATGGTGGGAGACTGGAGATGTCTGTGGCGAGTAACAAGAGACAGAGAAGAATGCGATCTGGCTTCCTTGTTGACATAAATTTCCAGGAAAATGTAGGCTGCTCGAGCTTTCTGCCAGTGGGGACCTGCCTCTACTAGGCCACGTGCATCAACGTGGCCTTTTGAAGACTCAGAGCTACCCACTCACCCCCATCACTAGTTTCCTCCTGGCCACCAGAGCAGGTCGCTACTTTCCCTGTTGGATTCAAAATGAGCCCTGAGTCTGTCTGACTGGAAACTCCTTGGGTTCTCCCAGTTGCCTTACTCAAGGGCCTTGTGAGCCTTGCCTGCACTCTGAGATGCACTTGGGAGGGTCACCAGAGTCCCAGGCCATCCTCAGCCCTTATCACCTCCATTCACAGCCCAGCAGTCTGGCCCAAGAAGCAATGATAAGAACAGGATGTTTGCTGAGCACAGCCTCCCCCTCTGACTTCCTCCACCTTGTACTTACCAGGCTTCCTGTAGTCTCAGGATGAGCACCAGACAGGCTTATAGTAATCGTGTCTTTCTAAGTCATTTTCTTTTTAACCTTGTCCCTATTTCCTGGGATGTTCAGATTCAAAAATCAATATTTCCCGTACCCAACCTTTCACGGTGGAAAGTTAAGTCCTAAAAGTCCCCACTACTTCGTGTGTCTTGAGAGAGAAAAGGCAGTCATAGTACAGAATAAAATAGTGCTTATTACTTGGACACATTTTTGCATTACATGTGATGTCATTTTGGTTGTTTTTATTGTAGTTTTACTCTTACCTAATTATTGCCACATTGAAAATAATGATTGTTATTTAAGTTAATTGTTAATACTGTATTAGTAAAGCATTTAAAGAATGAATTTTCAAAATATTCAGCTTTTCTCCTAATCACATAATCACAATTACATAGTGAATTGCATAGACTTCCTGTGTGTGGATGAGTTTCTTGGCTTATGTTATATTGTTAGATCCATAAAAAATTATTTGTAATTCGAATGTCCATAAACCAGACTGCTCGGATGCCTAACACGACATACACATTGAGAATGTATTTCATTTCTCATTTGCTTTAATAAGTTAAATTTGCCCCTGGAATTGGTTGTGTCTGTCAGTGTGTGCCCTTCTAAACTAATAAAAACTTACTTACTAATACAGGAGAATAAAATGTCAAATAAAGAATAGCTACAAATATTTATTTTATTAGTGGGCCATAGGTTTATTTTGAATGTATATGATTCTCTGGATTTTAAAATATTCAGATAAAATTAAACTAAACTAAACTAGCAAAAGAGTGTAAGAGATGCTTATTCATTTCAGATGGTTCTGAAATCAGTCAACCAGGACTTGCTGTGTTTTGTTTTTTCGGTTCTGGCAGAGACTATAGGAAGACAAATCACTTAAAAATAATGCTGATGGTATCTTCGAGGATTATTGTGAGGATTAAACGAGAAAGCGCAAGCCCTGCACATCATGAATTCCTAGGAGTGCAGAATAAAGAGGTTCTTTGGGGCACCCAGGAAAATTATGAGGAAACAAAGGAAACTATTGCTCACACTAAGAAGTGGCACTCGTAGAATGCAGAAGGCTGCTTGGCAGGTGTCACTGAACACAGCTTTACTAGGAAGGGAGAGCAGTTTCCAGCACACAGGAAGGTTCAATGGAGGTCCCAAGACAGTCAAGAGGATGGGAGAGTGGGAGGGTTGTGACTGTGGGTAGACCTGCCCTTGGCTGGAATGTGCCCAGCACATGCGAAGTGGGCTGCAATTCCATGTGGAGGTTATTTTCTTGCTCAGAGAAGAAGGGTTACCACAGTTACCAGAGGAAAAGCTCTGCTGGAGGGGAGTAAACTTCGAGAGCTGCGTGGAGAAGAGGGGAGTCCTGGTGGTAACGCAGGAAGGGTGCTCCCGGAGGAGCTCCTCTTTGGACAGATCCAGTCTCAGAGCGAGAGCAGGGCCAGGTTCAGTCAGGGCAAGGCTGAGCGGCTGGAATCCATGATGCGCCAGGCATCAAGATTCAATGAGTTAGGGAACCCCAAGGACGGATGACTGTGGAAGAATGATAGCCCAGTGATTCTTAGGCACACATTCATCTTTATTAAAAGTGTAAGTTGAGATGCTAATTAATGTTGATGATTTTACAAGCAATCTCGAAAGAGACAGCTTTGAGGGAAGGTTAACGTAGTTCAAAATAAAAGTGGGAGAAGGGGGAGGGGTTGCACAGCGCTTACACAATCTGCTTAGGTTACACACAACAAGTTTATGGTGACCTCATAACTGACGTCACTGTTTTGAGGTCATCAGTTTGCACACTTAAGATGGCGAGCATCTTGGAGGGGATCAGCGCAGAGCTTTGTGAGCTGTTTGGAGCCTGCGGTGACTTGAGGACCCTCCACCCACATGGCTCCTTCCACGGTTGGTCAGATCTCCATGTCATTTCTCTTCCCACTGAGGGACTCGGTTCTCCCCTCTGAGATCATCACTCCGCAGGCACTGTTTCCAAAATACTTCACTAAAGAAGTGCAGGACAAAGGTCAGAAAAAGTCAACTGCTTCGTTTGATTCCATTCCTGAAAGTTAAGAGAGAGGTTCACCCAGTAGTGACTGGAGCGGCTTCCTTTCCTTGGGGACTTCTTACTCATGGGCACTTTGGATCTACTGTTTGATTCGGCTTTCTGTCACTCTGAACCCCATGAAGGAGGGCTTCACCCTGGAACCCACTGCCATCCTTGGATCATAGCAGACACAGGCGCGTGGTTGTGGACAGAAGCTTTCTTGGGAACATGGCCATCACTCCTGCCTCTCTTCCGCCTCTGAAAGGCAGTGATCGGGTAATGGAGCCACCGCTGTCCAAGGGCAAGAGCTTACGTGCCAGGTTGCAGACATCTAAGGGCTGTAGACAGGAACAATTCCCCAAACAGAGACCATCGTTTCAGGCACTCGTGAGTATTTTAAAGAAAAGAAATGCAGTGTTCTAGGCCATGCGAGAGAATGACAGACCGGCACACTTAAGCCAATCAAGAGTCCTTTATGGCAGTGGTGAGGAGTGAGCTCACACTCTGGAGAACTCTCGACCCAGAAAGGAGTTGGAAAACATCTTAGAAAGCCAAAAACCACGCTGACTTCATTCCAACATCATTTCAGGTACAGGCCATAGAATACAAGTTACAGTTACTACCATCAATAACATCAAAACATCAATTCATCAAACCAGGGGCTCAGAAGTTACGGGGAAGCAAAAACCATGAATCTCCGGAGCAATAAATTTTCCAGTACAGCGGGTGTAACTGGGTAAGAATATTCTGGTAACCTAGATGTAGTTTTCAAGAGGGAGAGCTCCACAAAATGGAGTTACTTGGGGCAAGTTCAGTCTAGAGTTCAGAGGTAGAAAACGATCCATCTAGCTATCGTAGAATAGTGGGTTATTATACCATTTGTTTAGTGTTTGAAAATACAAATATAATTCTTTGTCTAAAAAATTATTAACAGCTAAACTCCCATAGCACTAACCATCTATATACATGCATACATACATGCATGCATACATACACATACACACATGCATGCGTACATACATATACATATAGGCATGCATACATACATGAATAAAAGTTTAGGGATATATAGAGAGATGATAAATATAGATAGATATATATGAGAAACAGTGACAGCAAGTGAACTCTGCATTCATTGTGACTCGTGCCCCCACACTTTTACCCTTGACTATATACTCAAAATTTTTTACTGAACATTTAGTACTAAAATTGTGCCTCTCAAATCTCTTTTGTTGTGAAAGGAAAGCCATTTGAGTCAGATATTTTGCTTCTCACGGTTTTTATTTAAACGTATAATCTATTATGAGCTTATTAAGCACTCTTCCACATAAATATCCATATAAAAAGGTCATTTTAAAAATACAAATGAAACAAACCAAATCTCTCCGGAAACATTCACTTTCATTAATAATAGTTTACTCTGACAAATGAAAAATATAAATATATAATACCAAAATTGCCCAAAATATCACCATCAACTAAGAGTATTTTATATATATATATATATATATATATATATATATATATATTCATTTTAAAACAATAATTTTGGGCCTTGCAAGAGGTCTGAAAAATGCACAGCAGGAGAGTGTGCCCCTAAATAATAAAAGGAGGGAAAACAGCAAAATCCAGGCACAAGCCCTGACTCATTGTCGGCATTGTCTTGGGGACAGTTGGACTACACTTAGGGTTGGCAGGAGTTTGTTCCCACGTCAGAGGGAGGGGATACAGACCGTTGAATCCGAAGTGAGCAAAGCAGCTGCCCTTCTTACTGTGGGTGCTCCTATCCCATCCACCGAAGGCCAGAGCAGAAGAGAGAGCTGAGTGGACTGGAGGTCCTCCTGCCTGGCTGACTGGGCCGGAACACTCCTCTTTCCTGGCCTGAGACTTAAGGTAGGCATTGGCACTTCTTGGAGCGCAAGTGAGCTGCTTCTCCCCTGGGGCCTTGGCTCTCCTGGTTCTCGTTCACACCTCGTTCAGACTTGAGCTAGAGCTACACCGGTGCCTCTGCTGTGTTACATGAGCTCTTTTCTGGGCAGAACCCGGTCAGGACCCTCAGTGCTGCTTCCACCAAGGTTTACCTTGGCGAATCCACGCGTGGATTGGTCTTTCTCACAGAGCAGGGAGAGGGAGTTCCCGACAGGCGTGTGGAGCGCCCAAAGCAGCCCCACGGAAAGCTCTCATGGAACATGCAAACAAGCTCCCACGGCTGCACAGATGCAGCTTCCTCCTGAGGCCCGATCACTGCACACACTGGCAGGGTTCACCTGAGATCTCAGGTGAGGGTCTGCTGAGCTTTCCCCTCCCCTCTCCTTCTACGGCAGGTTCATTCTGGAGGAGTTTCTCGTGTGCAATGCCAGCTGCTTCTGAGGAAGATGGTGATCGTTGTTCTGGGAGGACTGCATCACTCAGCACCTGTGGTGAGCAGAGCTGCTCATGTCATGGCGGCCAGAAGGGAGGGGACACAGAGGGCTTGAGATCGCCCCAGAGACCAGCTCTCCAGGACCAGCCTCCGACCCAGCGGCTGAGCCCCCAAACGCATCACCTGGCAACCAAGCCGTTCACGGGGCCTTTGGGGGACATTTAGATCCAAACGATGACACCTAGAACAATACGACCTATGGCAATGAAATGAATACCTTATTCCCACTATGTTGCCCATTTCTGCTCATATCTATGCATTCGACTGAGTTTTATTTGATTGTCATGTTATCTAAATTAGATTTTGTAATAAAACATTATACATAATCTTTTCCTCCAAAACTTATGTCTAAACAGCCCTTACACTGTTGCACGTGTGAAATTATATGAATACATCTCAATTTGTTGCATAAATGATGATATTTGGGCTGATTTGAGGTGAGGTTCTCTTTCACTATCATACACAGGCTGCTACAAGCCATGTTTTCAGAAAGATTTACTCCTTGGAACATAATTAGGTCTATGACGTTAAAAATACCGCAGTCATATTTCACACAGACATAAGACTTTACATAAAGGTATTCCTGGTAACTTATCTGATGCGTGTGTTTCTTGAAACATAAGCTACAAGATCTCCCCATAGAAGAGAATCCTTAGATAAATATTTTTTTTGAAAAATATAATGATGGAATGAATAATTCAAGCTTAATTTGTAAGCTACATTTGAAGTCCCATCAAAGGTACTAAAGACGAAAATTGCTCTGAGTGTGTCAAGCGATGGGAATCCTTTCACCTGGGGTTCTGAGCAATGTCGTCAGGCCCCCAGCCGTGTGTACTGTCACTCTTTGTGTGGTGGAACACTACCAGCTGCGTGCCCATGTGCAGAGAGAGAGAGAGGGCTCCATCAGGGGCCGCCATGGCTTCTTCAGTCTCCATCGAGGAAGGATCTGTGTCATAAGTCTGTCCCACTGTCTTTTCTGGTTGATTCTTCTACAAGAAATCATGCTTTTTTTCAATGGATTATTTCATACACATTGTAAATATTCTCTGTATGAAAAATACAGCTCTTGGGGCTGGAGAGATGGCTCAGAGGTTAAGGCACTTGCCTCCAGTGCCTAAGGCCCCAGACCCACAAGGTGGTGGCCCTGGTGCTCTCTCTCTCTCTCTCTCTCTCTCTCTCTCTCTCTCTCTCTGCTCGAAAATGAATAAATAAAATATTTTTAAAAACATAGCTCTTGGGGCTGGAGATATGACTCAGTGGTTAAAGGCACTTGCTTGAAAAGCCATATGATCCTCAGTACTTCGATTCCCCAGTACCCACATAAAACCAGACGCACAAGGTGTATAGACGCGCATATGTATAGAGTTCCTTTGCAGTGGTGAGAGACCCTGGAACACTCAAAGAAATAAAAAAATATTTTAAAAAGAGAGAGAGAGAGATGCTCTGTGGTATGGGAAATCAGAGGTTTTTCATTACCTTGTGAGGTGCCAATCTCAGAGTCGTGAGGCAAGATGGTAAGTGATGGTAGAAAGAATTTAGCATCTGAAAAGTCAGGTCCCAGTGGAACAGAAAATACCATGAGAAGAGTGATGGGATCTCCCTGCTTCCATCCACCTTAGGAACTTCTTTTGGGGAACTCCCCAAAGGAAATGACCAGTGTGCGAAGCCCTGCTCTGAGGCCCTTTCCAAGGCATTGGAAGGAGCTTCTTTCTTCGTGGATCTGATGGAAACAGGCACACACTGGGGAGTAGCACAGTCACCCTGTGGGGCTCATTTGTGATTGTCAGGCACCGCCTCCCTGCAGGCTGGGACGTTGGCCATCTTGCTCTCCTTCAAAAAACAGAGCTTGGTGTGTAGTTGATATTTAAGAGGAATCATGATAAAAATATAAAGCAACCGTTTCACGTCCCCGCTTGTGTCTGGGGAATCGAACCTGGTTGTTGGATTTTTCAGGCAAGGGCCTTAACCACTGAGCAATCTCTGCGGCCCAGGCAAAGGTGTTTCTGAGTTTTGAGGTATATGCATCACTAATGTGTGGCTTTCTGTATTCTCTTAATACGCTGAGGAAGGCTCCTGTTTTAGTAAAAGACCTCAGAGGGTCTTTTCTCAGAGCCTCACCATTCAAGGTCTAACCCATCTCTTCCCAAGAAGTGTTTCTTCTTACTTTTATTAATCCTGGGTGCTCATCTTGTTTCTGAGGACCTCCCTTTGTCAGAAGTACTAACAGGCACACTCTTTCTACGAAGAAACTGTGCCCATGCTGATATCCTGAGATTGACAGGTTTCTTCAGTTACTTCTTCCAGACGCGTCTCTAAGCACCACGCTGGTGCTGAGCGATGAAGACCCAGATCACGGGCAGAACTTACATTATCAGCTTCAGCACAGACCTAGTATTTCGTTACTTTGCAGGAACTTCTCATTATTATTTTTGTTCAGTCTTTTCCATGTCGTGTGTGATCTGAAGCAGCGAATAGGACATTTTTACAAAGCTAATTATAAAATTAAAACAATAACAATTGACATGAATTCCATTCGTAAGATTTCTTCTTAAGCATTTTGGAAATCCATCAATGCATTTTCTATGTCGTCGTTTACACTGAAAACAACAAGGGAAAGTTAATATTATCAGAGTAACTGGAGAGAAAGAGAGAGAGAGAGAGAGAGAGAGAGAGAGAGAGAGAGAGAGAGAGAGAGGTCACATCTCCAGACACGTATGTAGAAAAGGCTCTGACAACAATCACATTTCATCCATGCCCATCACTTTCACGTGCTCTTTCAGGTACCAACTCCATCATAAAGGAATGGAAAGCAAACATTTCTCGAGATTCATCAGAGTTTAGCCACAATGACAGGCGCCAACTTCTCCGATAAAAACACACATGTCAATGGAGAAACAAACCTGCTCTTAGATCTGTGTGAACTGTTAGTGCATCTTGTAGAACGAGGACTTGAGCCCCTGGCACATGTCATTTTAGGTTTTGACAAGCATCTGATTTCCCTCCTTTTAAACAGATGATTCTAATCTTTCTCACAGGTATACTTGTCCCTGGCATATGTGCCGCACAGAACAGTTTCATCAAATTAATGCCCAGTAGGATATCTGGACCCCCCCTCCATATGATCCAAATCCATCCCAAAGGTTGACCATGATTGCTTTACTCTGGACTAAACTTCTGAAATATTTTAAAAGCTTCAATATTTCCACAAGATCTGAATGTATCCTAAGGACATGATTACACACTGCATTATTAAAACATTACTACAGAAGCAAAGACAACCTGCTGTCTATGAGTTACTGATCTTGGTATTATAACCCACAGTGACCAATGACTGTAGCTTCACATAACCAGACACCAGAAATAAAAAGCAGTCAATGGCTGGCAATGCAAATAGGAAACTCATTACATAACATAATTTTTACAAAATTAATGTGCACAAAGTTAGAGCCTCAAGTATTGTAGAGTTCCTTTTCTTTAAAATATTTTATTTATTTATTTATTTGCAAGGGGAGAGAGAGAGACAGAGAGAGAGAGAGAGAGAGAGAGAGAGAGAGAGAGAGAGAGAGAGAATATGAGTGCACCGGGGCCTCTAGTCCCTGCAAACAGACTCCAGATGCCTGCTCCACTTTGCACATCTGGCTTTATGTGGCTACTGGGGAAGGGAACCCAAGCTTTTAGGTTTTGCAGACAAGCTCCCTAACCGCTGAGAAATCTCTCGCCCTTCAGAGTTCCATTTAATGTCATAACCATAACTAAAAGAACTATCTCCTCATTCCTATTACATATATCTGCTTAATTAGAGTTCTGGTGCATCTAAATTTAATTTATTTGATGTTTAGTTAATTTTTTTTTGAACTTTTGAACCTGAGACTTACTGTAAAGCCCTGGAAATCCTCCAAAGTGAGATCCCGCTGCCTTAGCTTCTCAAGCTGATTAGAGGCATGTACCACCCATGCTCAGCTCTGAATATTAAATTACTATACATAATAGGAATTAAACTCTTATAAAGAAGTTTAAAGAAAAATCCTGTGATTCAGAAATACCAACTGAGAAAGCATCAATACCTTGTGCCAAAATCCTGTGTCAAGTCTGAAAATACCTCAAGCCAAAACCTCAGTACCTGGTGTGGTGCTTTGAATGAGAAATGTCCCCCAGCCTCATGTGAGCCTGACATTCGACTCCCAGCCGGTAGAGCTTTTGTGAGGTGGAGCCTTGCTGGAGGAAGTGTCCCCCTTGGGGAGGACTTGAGGCCGATTCTCCCAGCTGTATTGGTGCTCACTGTGGCTGCTCTGGCCTCGCTGCTCAAGTTTGCAGTTGTGACTTTGCTCTGCCAAGCTCTCCCTCCAAGATGATGCTTCTCTGGACTCTGTCCCAACAGCCAGGGACTCTTTAAGCTTCAAAGAACACAATCAGATTCCAGGGTCTTTTGGGTTATTGATGTGATTTGTAGAAGGCTTTAAAATGATACTATCATTCTGAATTACCTAGTCACTGTAGAAGGGTTTCTCCATTAAATTTTAGATGTTTTGCCTAATTTCATTTAGTTAAAAAACACTTTAAGCCTGAAATAAACCCTTTCCTCCCATAAGCTGTTTCTGGTCAGGTGTTTTATGCCAGCAACAGGAAGGGAACTGCTACATCTGATATATACCTAAAATGAACATACTATGTATCGACTGTTAGCAATCAAAACTTTAAAAATTATAAGCAAGCAAAGTTATTCAGTCGAATAGTTCCAAAATTATAAAGAGAAAGTCTGAACTATAATTAAGTGGCTGCATTTCAGGAAGCATAATTGAATATTTTTTATATTAGGAATTGAGCATGCTAGTTTATTTTGAATATTAATTTCATGAATATTTAATATAGTCATTAAAGTATAAAAATATTTATATTATTTTAAAACCTTTTATAATATAAAAATGTAATTTAGAAATCTCATTGAATAAAGTACAGACATTGTATAGCCTGGAATTATATGAAATTAGAGTAACTTTGTACTATGATTATTATTACAAATATAGATTAAGGAAGAATTGCCATTTTGTCTTTCTGTAATAAAATTGTGTTTGCTTTCTTGGTATTGTATTCAAATAAATTGATTTTACTTTTATCCACTGAGTTGCAATTCCACTGTCATGAATATTATTCACTGTGAATATCTGTTTATTGTTTAAGTTTATGCCTATAAATTCAGTTCATGCTGCTTTTGCATTTATTATGTGGCTGCCCACAGAGGATGGTATAAAAAGCAATGTTAATAAAATCCTGGTTTTATTAATTCAAGTATTTATGCAGTTCATTTAATTCTAACTTCATAAAATCAGTTGTTACATTGAATTTAGTTTCACTTTTCAAGGTTCTATTTAATACCTAAAGTTTGAGGTACTTTGACAAAATTGGTACAAGTGGAATCACAGTGGAGAAAAATCTCACTTCCCAAGTAAAAGAGAAAGTCCTCACTTCCACCCGCACCAGATTTCTATGATGGATGAGTGGAGTCTGGAGAAACGGGATGAGGTGAAGGGCGACCCTCCCAGCCAATGCCAAGGCTCCAGCCACCGTCAGCATCCAGCTGCCAGAGTCCCGGGCAAAAGCAGCTACTTGAACTGGTGCAGTGTGGTTTCTTTCTGTTGGGGTATCACTACTGATCATCTCCTAGACGTGGGTTAAAATAAAATGAACAAAAAATAGGTTTTGGCTAAGAAAGATGATACCTAACGTATCCTGGAGACATTTGTAGATCTGTTTTCTCTGAGAGCCGTTTGCTTACATTCTTAGCTGCTGCAACAACTTAACAACCTTCTTGATGATGTGTTTACATTAACAGCAAGTGTCCCGCGTGTGTGTGTGTGTGTGTGGTACATGTGTGCATTTGTGTGTGCGCATGTGTGTGCATGAGTGTGTGTGGTGCGTGTGTGTATGTGTGTGTGTTGTGTGTGTATGTGTGTTTGTTGTGTGTATATGTGTGTGTGTATTTTGTGTGTGTGTGTGCATGCGTGTGTGTGTGGTACATGTGTGCATTTGTTTGTGTGCATGTGTGTGTGGTACGTGTGTGTATGTGTGTGTGTGTTGTGTATGTGTGTGGTGCCTGTGTGTCCATGCATGTGTGTGTGTACATGTGTGTTGGGGACAGCTCTCTGACAGTTCTTCTATAAGATCTGAGCTGTGGCAGCAGGACACAGACAGCTGGTCACATGGCATCCATAGTCGGGAATCAGGAAGAGATAAGTGTTGGCCCTCAGCTCACTTTCTCCTCCCAGTCCATGGAACGGTGTCGCCCACATTCAGAGTGGGTCTTCCCAGCTCAGGTAAGCTACCTGGAAACAGACATGCTCAGACGTTTGTCTCCTAGGTGATTCTAAATCTTGTCAGGTTTGGAAAGTTAGCCAGCCCAGCTTCCAATAGGAAGTGGTGTGTGAGATACACTGCACTCAGACTGCTGTAAAGAACTGTGTTCTCTTCCACTGATTTGTGTGTCTGTTTTACAGATGGCAGAGAGGATGCAGGAGAGCCAGGGCCCATTGATAATGCAAAAGGTAGCCGACTGCCCACCATGAATGAGACTTTCCACCTTTTCCACATCTGCCAGGGCCCAGGAGAAATTGCAGAGGAAGTGATGTCATGAATACTGCTCTTACTGTTAGCCTGACAACCAGCCCCAGGTTGATGGTGACAGACACTTAGAATGATCAAAACTTATGAAAGCAGAAATGCAGCAGCTACAAAGAACTCAAGCAGATGACCAACAGGCCTGCCATGACTCAGGGAACTTTGCAAAAGAGGGGCTGGAATGATTGTGAGAGCCACAGAGTGGGCAGGAACACCCTGAGGCGAGATTCCCTGCTACCCCGCAGGGACTGACTGAGGCCTCCATGACCCCACAGTGATCACTATAACCCTGCAGAAGAGGGACCCAGCGTAACAGGAGATGGGGCTAGGGGATAATAGTGTATAACCTGTTATATACATATACATATATATATATATATATATATATATATATATATATATATATATATTTTAAAAACCTGCAAGTCTCTCAAGTGTTAACGGCTGTATTCACAGAAGTCTGGACTTGAGCTTGTAGCCGAGCAAAGCTGCTTCCAGTCCCCATTAAACTGTCTGCCTGAAGCCACGCCTCCAGGGCAAGTCTGCTTGTTCTATTCAGCTGGCACAGGCACTGTCCTTGCTTTCTTTAAAAGGGGGCATACAATTGTGAATATGTCTACCTTCCAACTCAGACATCTCTCCTTAAGAAACTGAGTTATCCTTTGAAATGTCATCACCTAGGAGGACGGGGTCTCTGATCCAGAGGATAGAATCCTGATTTTGATGACCGTCCGAAAACAGAGTCAGAGGCGGGTTTGCGTCAACAGTGACCAACCCTTTGTAATATTCTCACTCCTGTGAATCTACTGAGCCCCGACTCGCACGGTCCCCAATTCTGCCGTTAAAACATCTGCACAAATTGGAATGAAATCCAGTTCTTTTTCAGCTGCCAATAATTACTGAATAGTTACTGCTTTTGTTGTCTTAATTGGCATTGGGCTAGGTTTATTTTGGCCTTATGTAAGTAAATAATCAGTTTGAATTTTATCCAGTAACTTTGAAACCCAGAAATGTCAATATTTCTCTGTCCAAAGAAAAGGATGAGTCACGATGTATGGCTCTATTCTAATGGGTATCTAAAGAATTCTGCTTCTGGGAGGATGGTGCCAGGGGTTATGGTCATGTCACAGTGTCTCTATGTATAGATGTGGAAAATAAAAAAAAACTAAAGAAAAATAATTCCGTTTCTAACAATCATAGAATAAATAGAATTTTTGATCAGCTATGAAATATAATTTTCTATCTAAGTAATGTGATTCAATCAGAACATATTGCAAAAATAAAACAAGCAGGTACAGATGTTTAAATTTAAGAAGAAAAAGCTGAATATAACCCACCTAAAAGAAGAAGCTCTAATGCACTTTAAAATAGAGAATATTAGGATGAATAATGTTGGAATGTGTAGAATCCAACTAACACTTTTTACTCAGAAATTTATAAACTTAGCATAATATTATCAAAGAATAAAAGCTAAAATTTAATAATCTAAGGTTCAAAATATAATGCCAAGGGGAAACAAACAAAAATAAGCCTTAGGAAAATGTACAGGAAAGAAATAACAGTATAGAAGTATTCTTAACAGAAAAAATACACTTTAAAAGAGACCAATAAATCTGAAAGTTGAGAAATTTTAAAAATTAATAATAATCAACTAGAAATAGTAAGGGAAAAATGAAATAGTTGCCAGCACTAAAAGGAAAGGAATGTATCCATTTCCCAAGTTAAACCCCGTATACTTTTATGTCTACCTTCTTCTATGGAAGAGGACTTTAGATTCCAGAGTATTTTTCGTTGGTTTGGGATTCCAACACTACTTTGCTAAAAGAACTGCTCTTCATTTTTATTAATATGATTCTTAAATTCTGAGATGGATGTTCATGCACCTAAGTTTGTTCTTCACTGAAGAATCTAAACGTCATTCTTAACATTTCCATAGGAATTTAAACCACATCATATTTATATAAATATTTCTGTTACATTGACCAAGGCATCGAAATACTCTTAACGGAAGCTACTCCATTGACTGTGTAGAGTTGGGCTCACTCGAAGGCGGATAAGCAAGCGGAAGCTTTGGTGAGTTGTCTGGGAAGGCAGCTTAGGAAGCTGATAGTTAGAGCCACGAGTATTTCAAATGTAGCTTAGCCACATTCTCCTCTTTGTGTTTCCGGGAAATTTTTCTAATCAGCTCCGATATAGTTAATGTCTTTCATCATTAACATGAAGCAGATTTTAAACCATCCTCACTTTGAACTATGAACGCTTGCTCTTTTTTCCCCAATAATAATATTTTGAGGCTTTCACTGAACATACTTAACACTATCCTAGAAAATATATATTCTCCTTTTATAAATGGACTTTAATGATTTATTGGCTTTTATTATGAAATTTTATGATTATGAAAGTTTACAAATTTTAGGTAAATATTACGATGATTTCTTCTTAATGTATATTTTCATATTTTGTATATGAAATTTGATATTTTTGCAATCTTATTTGATTTCTAATAGAGATGCTAAGCATGGTAAACTTAGAACAAGAAAAAACTCTGGTTCTTAAGCAATCACATTTTATTCTAATTAGTGTTATCTAACTGACCTCAATTCACATACCTGACAAGAATGACAAAAAAATTGGTCAATAAATTACATTTCTATTCCTTGACTATTTTTTAACGTTCTCTGCATTTGTGCTGGAACGAGTCATTTGTCGGTCTCAACTTTCCCCTGCACTACCAGCAGCTTTGTGAGAGATCGAGCTATGCATTGGCTTGGGTAACGGTTTCCAAACTCATCAAACAGGAGTGGCCTGAGCAACCTCAGTGCTGCAAAAGAAATAATGACAAACCACGCTGGATCGAAGCAGCCACGAGATTCGGTTGTTTCAGATTTTGAGCTGCCATGCAAAGCCAAAGGCTCTCTCTGACACATTCTCTCCTTCCTCGTTCCCCTTCCTTTCCCTCGCTTATGTCGTGAGCATTCCCCTCGATTTCTCTTTGTTTTGACGCCCATGGTTTTTAGGACTGGCTCCCAGCTGACCTCCCTGCAGCTTCTCGCGGGCACACTCGGCTCCGGCTCTTTCCTTCCCAGGCTCGTTCTGTTGTCTTGATCCAGGAGCAGGCAAGGGACAATTGCAAAATTTCATCCAATGCTATTCCATTTTTATCCATTAAATACCAAAATCCCATGGCGATGAATGTTTTCCCCTCCTTTTCAAATCGTCTTGTTCAAGGACCTGCAGTTTCGTTCTTGTCAAGTGGCCCAACGGGTCCTCATAAAAGGCTTGTATTTCACTCCATCAAGCCTGACCACAGTCCTCCCTGACCATCCGAATGCTTCGTTTCTCCAGACATCGAGGCCTCTCTTATCACAGACACGAGAAGAGGAGCTTCTGTGTACAGATGTGTCCATCCCAAAGTTGGACACATTCCCTCAGACGGGGACTCGGAATCTTCCCTTCCCAGGCCGACTGCCAGAGCTACTGTTTCCTTGAAGACAGGAAAGAGTAACAGTAAATACTCTTTCTTCCACTCACATATGCTGAAGGCCACCTCTGGAATAGGTTCCTTCCTGACAGTCAACCATAAGTCGTTTTTTAAATGTTGCTTATGCGATACACTCATGTAACTGAATTAAAACCACAACTGTCATCTCCTGAAATATGTTCCCTTGCCATGTCCACCTTGGCTACTTGGGAGAGACTTTGATCAGAGGTCTCATTACCTGGACCTTGATCTCCTCCAGGTTCTCTGAAAAAGCGTTAACCCTGGAGTGCACCGCCCTCCTGTACCTACTAAATTATGGTCAGCTCGTCATTCTGTAAATAAAGATGTTCATCTCCAGGAGTTCCCCAGCCAAGCGCCAGTGGGCCTCCCTCCCAGGGCTGTGAAGCAGAATCTGAGTTGATTCATTAGGCTGAAGGCTGGGGAGGAAGCTGGGCTTTCGTGACCTGCTCAGGTACTTGGCTGCTGATCTGAAAGTCCCCTCTCTTGGAGGCGAGCAGAGGAAGGTGACGTGTTCTCTGGGGTCAGGGCAACGGGAAAGGAACTGGACCTGGGGCAAACACGAAGGCGGATGGAATGGTGGTCCCACTCAGATGGATCAGTGAGTCATCCCTCATCAAAGGCTCCTCCTGGTCGCTCCAGCCTCTGTGATCCAGTGCTTACTACCTGCGGAGTCCCGGGGCTTTTGTCCTGATCATTCTTTGTTATTATAGCCTCAGTATCAAAGGCTGGCCTCTGAACCCTGTACTGAATCCTTGTGAAGCTGACCTCAGCCTCACGCATCTATTGTGAGGGGTTAGTGAAATGCCGAGGCCGTTCTGCAGACAGTAGCTGTCAAAGTCCTGTGTGCCCAGGAGGCCCCTGGGTGCTGCTAGTCTGCAGTTTGTAATTCGGCAGGTCTGGCCTGGGATACTTTTAACCAGAAATAGGCCTTTCTGATGAATTTCCAGATGCGTGGAGGCCGCCTCTCCGGAGAATACAACATTCTAGAAAATTCCTGGTCTGATATGCTGTTAAATTATTCCACAGGTTTACTTTAAGTGGATTTTAGTTCCTTGCAATTTAGGGTTTGATTAAATCCAATAATTGACTTTTTAATATATTAATAAGTCTGTACTTGTGTGATTCCAGGATCTCTGCCTTGAAAATTACTAATGGATTGTTATATATTGATAGTTGGTTTAATGTAGAAGATCCTGGACACAAACAACGTTATAGCCACCGTAACTTAGGAGAGCAAGTATGTAATTGGATATTTCTAAGGCATTGAATCATAGTTACAAGAAAGTGGATTTTTCTCAAACAACTAATTTAAATTTTCATTCCATATTTTGCATTTAAATGCAAACGTCTCTTCTTATATTATCTTAATATTTTTCAAGGACCCTCAAACTACCATTTTCTTATATAGTTACATAAAATTGCCCTAAAAGGGAATAATGACAATAATGTTTAATGTCATTTTGCAAAACATTAGAAACTTTCATAGCAAGCAAGCTTAAAATTTATTTTCATATATGAAATTCTATTCATTCATGAAACAGTATGAAATATCCTTATTTCAATGTTGAGTATTGTATGATTTGTTTGATGAATCTTTAGCATAGTGACTAAACAAACAGTAAAGTCTTTATCAAATGTGTGCCTGCAGAGAACTTATGCTTAAAGAAAACAAAGCTGACTGAAAACAATGGAACCTTCTGGAACATTCCATGGTGCTTATTGTCTTCGTCCATTCATTCACTTATGTACGGAGTGACTCTCCCGATAGATCAAAATAGGAACTTTAAATTGTAGCAAGTGATTCTCCATGAACTTCTTTTGGACTTGATTTATAAATCTTTTAAAATCTGTTTTTACAGAGGCCTGGGCTTGGGGCTCTGAGGCTGTAGAATTTTCCATGTGACAGTAATTGACAAAGCAGTCTCCAGGAGGCTGTAACTCATCGGAGGATGTAGGCCCGGACAGCTGGATGGGGAGAAGAGCGCCTGGTCCTTAAGACCCTCTCTGGCAAGGGTCCTGCACTGAGGGGAACCAGGGCACCTTGCTGGGAAGCAGCCGCCACTGCTGTGCTTTCCCTGTCGTCTCTCTAATGCTAACAAACAAAAGTCCTCTAAATAGTATTGCAAAATCGTGTTTATCAGGCTTAGCTGCTTAACCATGAACTTACTTTCTCCAGCCTTGAGGACAGTGCTTCACACTTCTCAGCTCTCCAAAGCTCCAGCTCTCCTTGGCTCCCCATTTTCAGAACCACGCCTCTTGCTCCTGCCATTTTCAGAGCCACACCTCTTGCTCCTGCTTCAGTGAATGGTGACTCCACTGTCCCTTAATGCAGCCTTGGGCGCCTCCACAGCAGAGATGCCGCAAATGTGATTTCCTATTCCTCCCTGTTTCTCCTTTGAACAGATATACTTGGAAGAAACACTGGATTCTGACTGCTATTGATACCACAGCATGAACTCTGTTCCTCCACAGCTAGGGACGGTCCTGAGGCCTAGGCCACTGTGTGCAGATGAGACACTTCCAGCGGCTTTGTGAGCAAGCTTTCCCGCAGAGACGTGCGACTGAAGGGAATCTGGAGGGGGTCTCACCAAGAGAAGAGGAGGATTTCTGGGAAAGTGTAAAATCATCTTGTCTGTGACTGTGCAAAGAGAGGGACCCATCTCGGCTTTATGTACGAGCAGGTGAGTAGAGGGAGGACAGTTACTGTCGCCTTCGGGCTGGGCGCAGGATAGAGGAGCCAAGATGAAGCGTTTCTTGGGCCCAAGACTTTTAACAGCAGGAGAAACTGGTGTAAACCAAAGCCACAGGGAGAGGAAGGCACTAGAAAAGAGAGCAAGAGGGGAGGGCAAGAAGCTGTGGGAGGTAGTGCGGGGGGTTAGGGTCATGGGAAGAGGAGGAGGGAAGACTCCCCACTAGGAAAGGGCCTTCACGATGTGACTGGGTGAGGCTTGGGGACGTGGCTTCCCTCTTCTCTGCCCAGCTCTTCTCCATTGCCATGCAAGAGGGGGTTCCAGAATCCAAGACCTCCTCTGAGCATGGTCAGGTGGAGGAGGGTGATAGAGGAAAGGGAGCAGGAGACAGGTCTGGGACCTTTACAGTTATGGAAGGCAAGAGACTGCATTGTATGGATTACATTTAAAAACACAGTAACATTTAGAACACACAATCTCACAAGTTCAGCCAATTACATTCGTTTTAAGGGTTTAAGCTAATGTCTTCCCTGGCTTGATGGACTCCAGGCCATTTAGCCCACGCAGGGTGCTGTTGGCTAGTTTAACCTGTTACAATGTAGGCTTCTGAGTGTGATGGCTGGGCCCTATTCCTTCCTGGTATTCATTCTTAGGATCCTTAAAACCAATCACCACTTTTTTTTACCTCTTCCTGGTCAGAGGTAGAACAGAGCATGGTGGTGTTCCAGTGCCAGGTAGAGAAGGTTTGGATCGCAGATGTGGTAGATGCCTTGAGTCAAACCCCAGCTTGGTCACTATTTAATGGAATGACCTTCCACCAGGGGGCTTAATTTTTCATCTATGGAATGGAGATGCCTCTCAGGCTTATGGTAAGTCATCTAAAAAATCAAGCAAAATAAGAGATAGAGATTTTATTAGTGGTGTGAGGGAAAGTTCCAGTAAAGTGCTGCCTCCAATAAGGCTGAATGGACTGAGATCCCCCATAGAGATGGAATATTTGTTGTGAGCGAGGGAAATTGCCTTGGACTACCTACAGCCCCTTAGTAGCCATTTATTGTCTACCTCTGTCTGACCTAACATCCTGGTGACTATCAGTTTTATCAGGTGTAATCTTTTTGGAATGTGCTGACAGACCACCAGCTTCTACCCTCCCAAGGGCTAAGCACTTCATCAGATAGTGTACGAAGCCTAGAGTGGAGGTTTCCCCACTTTGCTGTAGCCCACCCACCTGATGGTCAGCCCACGTATTTGCAAAGGGCCTTGATTTGTGACGTTCTTTGGTTCTGTAACTATAAAAGCTTCATGAATCTGTTAACACTTTAAATCATGGAATTGGGGTAACCTAAATCTGTGCTCCTGGGCCACGGCCATCATATTTGGCTCCAGAATGAACCCCTTTGAGGTGAGATCTGTGTCTTTTGTATCAACAATAGCTATTCGTTTCTACAGTAGTGCTCATTGTTGGACAGCCCAGTGTAGGCCTACCTGGTTATGACTGCATCCTCTGTTGTCATAGCAACATAGGATGACCTCAAGTGGCCCAATACTAGGTCCTCTTATCATTCTCCTTCCTTGACTAAGCCAAAGCCACCAAGTAAACAGAAGGATGGGGAGCCAGCATCTGCTGAACCTCTAACAAAGCCATGTGCTTGCCCAGTGATCTCAAATCTACTAGAGAAGCTAGAAAAAGAAAGACCAAGTGTTCCGGGCGATGTGTCCATTAATGGCAAAAGGAAGACTCAAGCCCAGTTTGTGGGCAAAGGTTTGTACCCTTGTCTGTTACTCAAACCACAATCACCCACTCTTCACCATTTTGGAGGAGGAGCATCGGATAAACATGTCATGGGACCCACATCTCCTGAATGGTACATGGCCATCTTCTCATTGTACCAACCAGGGCAGTAGGAGGGAAAGAGACTGCTCTTGTCTCGATGGGAAGCCACTCATCTCATTCATGTAGGCTCTGCTCTCTCTTGTAGTTGCTAATGACCATCTGTGATGGTTAAGTTCTGTTGTCAACGCGATCCAATTAGGAATCCACAGACATTCTGTGGTACCCTGCTAATGGGGCATGGAGGAAGTAGGGTTTTGCTGAGTCTGGCAGGCTTCTGGGACAGTCTCCTCCTGATAAGGAAGTTGAGGCAAAGTCCAAGGGCCCCTGTAAATCTTAGCAATCCTGAAAACTCCAGCCCCCAGGCAGGCCACAGCTGTCCCCTGAGATAAGATAAGCAGTTCAAAGCCTAACTTAATCCAACTGCAAATAACAAACCTAAACAATAAGGTTACATTTCCTCTGCTAACATCACCATTCTCTCACAGATCTTGCTTCCTATGCTTCTACCTCTGACTTTTCTCTATATAAGCAACTGCTATCTATCCAATAAAATGAGAACTGCCCACTGCCACATTCTCCCGAGAGTCTCATCTCTCGTTAGGCTCACAGCTGTTCCAAGCCGCTGTGGTACTCTGCTAATGAGGCATGGAGGAAGTAAGGTTTCTGCTGAGTCTGGCAGGCTCTGGGACAGTCTCCTTCTGAAGGAAGTCGAGGCAAATTCTGGGGGCCCCTGTAAATCTTAGCAATCCTGAAAACTCCAGCCCCCAGGCAGGCCACATCTGTCCCCTGAGATAAGATAAGCAGTTCAAAGCCTAACTTATTCCAACTGCAAATAATAAACCTAAACAACAAGGTTTCATTTCCTCTGCTAACATCACTATTCTATCCATGTATAGAGTCACGTAGCCCCCTCAATTTATCTATGTAAATTAGGATACTGGCCCCTACCAATCAAACTCATGAGATGCCCACAGATCATGCTTCCTATGCTTCTACCTCTGACTTTTCTCTATATAAGCAACTGCTATCTATACAATAAAATGAGAACTGCCCACTGCCGTGTTCTCCCGAGAGTCTCATCTCTCGTTCGGCTCACAGCTGTTCCAAGCCGCTGCTCACCCAGCTCCCGTGGGTGAACGGAGAGTTGCTGGCGCTGCAACCCCCTAAGTAACCCAAGGACCCAGAACTGGCGCCCCTTCCTCTTGGGCGGGTCTCTGAGGTTGCTTCCAGGAGGAATTGACTAAAGGAGGAAGTCCTTCCTCCACAGTGAGTCCTTCTCCCAGAGTGGGCAGTTTCCCCATGGCGGGCTCTATGTCAGGAAGCTCAGAGGAAACAGTCCTCTTTTCCTGCCTGGCTGCCTGTGCTGCTTGCTGGTAAGTGCCTTCATGTGTACGTATTTGGCTATCCTTCATTGGCATTTGAACCAAGTTTCTTCAGCCTTCCAGCATGGACTGAAGACCAGGAGCTCTCCAGGAAGCCCTCAGGCCTTCAGAGCTGGACTGGGACTGCTGAGGCCTCCAGCCACGGTCGACTGAGCAGCTACAGGTTCCTTGACTCTCATGTCTGAAAAGAGCTATTGTTGGACTGCCATAGACTAATCCAATAAATTCCCCTGTTGATGTCTATTCAGTCTATCTGTTGTGTTCCTCTAGAGAACCCCGACTAAGACAACTTCCAAAAGCCCACCTCTAAACTCCATTGTGCTGTGCGTTAGATTCCAACATATGACCTTGGAAATACACAAGTATCCAGTCCAGAACAACATCCCCTGTTCTCTAGACTCAATGGAGAATCATTATGGAAACAATAGAAAGAGCAATAATGTAAAGGACAATTAGATTTTGAGCAGGCGGTGGAGATCCTTCCAAATTATTTTTAGGTTCTATTTGGGAGAAGTGCCTTCTAATTGTCTTAATCTTTTGAATCCCAGAAATAGTGAAGGCAAAAGAGAACCGAATAAATCCACGAGGAAATGTCCAGTACTGCGTCCCCAGGTGCAGCCTGACAGTATCTTTTCAGCAAATAAGTGAAGCAGAATATGTTTTTTCATTAAGTTCTTTTACTTGAGCCTGAGGCTATAGCAAGAAATGTGCCGCCATAGCTTCTGTTCACCCACTTGACGCTTGTTCCAGTCCTGTGCAATTTGGGGATAAAACACCCATTGCATAAGGTGCTGTGGGGAGAGGACATTAGCCTCAGAGGCCACCGAAGGAAGGACTCCACCTTTTGTTTCCCTGGTAACACTTGAAAGGGAAGAGACACCTTCTCCCCACCAACCAGAGAAACAAAGTCCTCTGTTCCTGGTGTAAGGACTGAGCTGGGGATTAGAATTCCAAGCCCAGCAAAAATTCCAACGCACCTCAAAATTTAAGGAATACCCAAATTCTTGTCTACAAAGTTAAAAAATTAAAATCATAGACAACCAAATATTAAGGTATAGTGGGAGACTTTATTTAAGGGAACATGGGGAGTTACAGAGTTCTCCAGACACCAGTGTGGGGAGAACACATGGCAGAGGTTTTAGTCAAAATTTATGCAGTTTAATTAAACAGGCAGGAAAAGAAGGATAATAGAGGGCTCTCATCATGGAAAAAAGTTCATGTAGGAGATCTTGAGTCAGGCCTTACCTGGAAAATGAAAGTCCTCCTTCTAGGATGCCATGTGGAAGAGAGAGTGGCCTTTGTTCTAGGGAAGCTTTTTAAAACTTCCACTAGGTAAGTCAGAGAGATAGCTGATTGGTCTCTGCCTGACCAATCAGTTTTTGCCTCTAGGTTTGAGCTCTGGCTAGAGACACCTCCCACTCAAGGGGAGGGGTCTATGGAGCTTGCCTGAAACTGTCACACTGGGAGCCTGTAAATCACTCACCTGCTCAAGAGATCACCCCTGCCTACAGAACAGCTAAAGGAAAAGTTATCTAATGTCCTTAAACTTGCAGAAGCCCCTCCGAGGTGCAGAGACCACCCCTACCTACAGACATGCTGAAGGGATAGTTATCCCTTGATGAGATAATGTCCTTAAACTTGCAGAAGCCCCTCCCTGGTGCTGTTGCTCACAGACCCTCACTGCTGAGCCTGCTCACTTTTCTGAGTTCTAACCTAACTCAAAACACATAACTTGTCCTTTCCCCCCTTTTCTTTTCCTTCTTCAAATGTTGGCAGAACTCCTAAGCAAACTTTGGTCTTTTTCCCCAGCTCCAAGCCTCTGATCCAGTCACCCACTTTCCTATGCTTTCATGGACCTCTCCCACTCTCTTGGGAGTATTTTTCTCTATTTTCCTTAAAGTCCACGTTTGCCCTCCTCACCTTCGGGTCAGCATTCTTTAAATATTTGGCTGTCACATGAACTCCAGAGTGTTGGCCACTGGAGTCCAGCCCATCTGGGCCAGGTGAAGTCCCCTCGTTCCCAAAGTCCTGCAAGAGTGCCTGCCTTCCCTGTACACATCTACAAGGAAATAGAGAAAACTGCAAGGGTGTTTGAGTATATGACTTTCACAGAGTTGACTATAAGAAAAACAGTATAAATGCAAATAAGAACACATTCTGTTCAGGTCAAATGTTAGCAAGTGTATTTAAGAGCAGACAACAGCTCTTTGGACATGGGTCAGAGAATCGCAGACTGTCCACATGGGAAGAAACCTTAGAGATAATTTTTATTCTCACTGCTTTACTCCCTAATGACCAAAGATGGCATTCAACCCCCTTTGCAAAGCCCCTAGGACTCCTGTAGAACCTCCCATGCTTACTGGCCTCCCTGAATGGCCCAGAACCTCTGCCCTCTCACCTCAGGACAGGCACAAGCCCAGAGTATTCTAGGCTCACTTCTCCCCAGCCTGTGCCACGATCATACCACACATTGATTTCCCCTAACTTCACTCCTCTCTCCTCATCATTAGGACCAGTGTCCTCTTATTCAATGTCCACAGCCCACCAGGACTTCCTCTCTGGCCATGCTTCCTCCCACAAGGCCCCGGACAACAGCCATGACACCATTGCCACCTTTGGAGCCTTGGGGTCTGGACATAGAACTGACTCTTCAAAGTTTAGCTTGGTTGACCAGAGGTAGATTCCATCGATGATGTAGGAAGGACTTAAGCCTGTGGAAGATGAACCAGAAGACAGCAAGATGACAGGTTCGAAACCCCAACCACCTGTAAGAAAGCAGGGGGGCCGAAGAGGGCTGAAGCTGTGTGGGCAGACAGAGAAGACTGGGTCGCAGGGCGGTAATGCCACACACATGTTGCAGGAACGTGGCTCCCTTCACCTGGTTGACAACCTGCGTGCTCAGAGATAATCGGAGAGCTATTGGAGGACTTACAGTAAAAGCATGACTCTGGTAATCACATAGAAATTGACTTGAGATCCAATAACTTAGAAGGCGAACAAGGCAATAGAGTGCAGAATGTTTCGTACTTGAAGAGGCAGTGAGGATGGCCGATGAGATGTCCGGAATGAGACCCCAGGGCAGCATAGCTTGATTAGATGCCAAGTAGGAGCTCAATTAAAAAAGCAATTGTCCAAGGGCATCTTGGAATCCTCTGAGACAGATGTTTGCAAAGCATTCGTCCCTTCCATTACAGCCAGGCAAACAAGAATTGACAGTATTCTAATTTTAACATTTACAGGCCTACGAATTTCAATGAAGTGACAAACATTTTTTACATGTTGGCTACATCTTTGGGAGCACGGACTCCTCTTTTTGGGAAACGATGGGGTCCTTGACTTTGTGATTTTTCTGGAGAAACATTCAAACAGTCGTGAGAGTGCATAGGCCTACTGGCCATGTTATCAACACTTGCTCACGTGGGAAGCTGCCTCACTTACAGAATGTAGGACGTGCTGACTCCACGAGACACGAAGCTTTGCCTGACACGGGCTCCACTCACAGGTTCAGAATAACAATCACCCAGTGATAGGCAGAGTCACCGTGGGGTTT
>PVHP010025380.1:0-25610 GCA_004024765.1 Zapus hudsonius | reverse complement strand
AGTTAGACCCCAAAATGATAGGTAAATCCTCAAATCCAAACAAAACTAAATTCAGTCAACAATAAACAATCAAATAAATAAATAAGCAAGTAAGCTGTTTCCTGAGGGTGAAGTCTAACTGCTTAAGCATGACCTGTGTAGAACATTTGTTCTTGGGTGAGATGTGGCTGTACTTGTCCTTTAAAATCTCATTTGTGGGCTGGAGAGATAGCTCAGAAATTAAGGCGCTCGCCTGCAGAGCCTAACAACTGCAGTTCAATTCCCCGGTACCCGCGTAAAGCCAGATGCACAAAGTGGTACATGCGTCTGGAGTTTGTCTGAAGTGGCTAGAGGCCCTGGCACTTCCATGCTTACTCATGCAATATCTATATGCTTGCAAGTAAATAATAATATATATTTTTAAAATCTCATTTGTAAGGCTGTGTTTTTTAAGTTGATAATCTATATAAATTGATTGTATGAAACAAAAAAAATGAATTTTAAAATGCAAGGCTACATTCAACGTTAAATTGCAGGTTTAAGCAAAGCATGGTGGTGCACACCTTTAATCCCAGCACTAGGGAGGCAGAGGTAGGAGGATTGCTGTGAGCTTGAGACCACCCTGAGACTACAAATGAATTCCAAGTCAGCCTGGTCTAGAACAAGACTCTACCTCAAAAAACGAAACAACAACAAAAATGCAGGCTTACGCAACTGCAATGTTCTAATTATGAATGAGCATGTAATCATGGTATTTTTCAAATGAGAAATAAATTTCAATCCAGTTGCCCAGAAGCTTACTATCTAGTGTTATATTGAATGACAGAAGGAAAGAAAAATTTTAAGTCCAGAATGTTCATTAGCAAATGAGATAAAAGATAGGGCCATATAGGCCCAGCATTAAACTTGAGAGAATGATGAAAGTGGTAGAAATATATAAGAACTAAAACCATGACTGACTTTATGTTAATTTTCTCAATGACCCAGCAGTAGTCTTAGCTGCAAACCAGGGCCAACATCCCAGGTAAAATATAATAACCCTCTAAGCACTTAAAGTGATTTAGGCTGATTATACAAAAAACTGTACCTTAGAACCAGGCAGGAGAAGGCAGCAGCTAAATGTAAAACAGGAAGAGCAGGAAGAAACTATCTGGAGTATCAACATATACATAACACCTGCAAATAATCCAAGGCTGGGAAAGTGTAGTCAGAAATCACTTTGTGCATCTGGCTTTATGTAGATAGTAGGGACTCAATCCCAGGCCACCAAGCTTTGTAAGCAAGTGCCTTAACAGCTGCGCCATCTACCCCTGTAGTCAGAAATCGGTTCACGAACAAAAGCACTAGAACTGCAGAAGGACCAATCACTAAAACCTAACATAGGAGGATACTTAAATCCAGGTATGTTCAAATCCAATTCCTCACATTTTAAAAACTATTTTATCTGTGAAAGAATATGGGTGTGTCAGGACCTCCTGCCACTGCAAACTGAACTCCCGACACATGCACCACTTAGTACATGTGTGTAACATAGGGGAAGAAAAGGAAGCTCTTAGCTAGGCCATGTTAGTCACACTAGAGAAGGAAGTGACCCTGTGTGGTCAAATTGGTGACATATCTATAAGAAGTTTTAAAATTCTCCAATAATTTCCTTAATTTTCCTCTGACACTTTCAGAGTGTGCCCATCAACAGTAAATAGGTCTGCTGCCCATTCAGTAGCCATGACCTGATTTACTTTAGGCCAGATAAATTCCTTCAAAATCAGGTCAAGAACATGTACACTGCTGACTCTTTTTAAATGATAATAATAGCAATCAAAATACACTATTAAGTTTAGAACTAATTTTAAAAACTGAACACAGGACTGGAGATGCAGCTCAGTGATTTAACACTTGTCTAGGATTCATGAGGTTGTCAGTTAGTTAGATCCCCAGCATTGCAAAAACGAGGATCAAAATAATAATTAAAAAAACACAAAAGAAATTTAAATACAAATAAACATACATGAACTTAACTGAATATGGAAGTAATATAAGTAGAACACATAAGAAATTATAACAAAAAATTATCTCAATTTTTTTTTCAATTTTGAGAAAAAGTCTTTGTCCAGAATGGCCTCTACCTCATAGCAAACCTCCTACCTCGGCCTCTACTGCTGTTATTACAGATCCAGACCACCACACCCAGCTTCAAGAAACCATTGAAGACATTACCATGACTAGTCACCCTTCATGAAATATTATCAAAGAGGAAAAAAAAAAAAAAAACCTGCGAAAGTTCAAATTTCACAATTGTTATTGTTCAAAGTAATTGTAATTGATATTATAATGTAGATATTTATGTATGTGCAGGATGAAGCAATGATCTAAGAATCATGCTAAGTTAAAAATCAAACTATCAACATGAATTTATGACTTATTTTTAAACACATTTCCTAGTTGACTGATGACAAAGCCTAGAAGCAATAACAGCACTCAGACACTTATTGCTAAGTATCTTTTTTTTTTTTTTTTTTTTTTTTTTTTTGGTTTTTCGAGGTAGGGTCTCACTCTAGTTCAGGCTGACCTGGAATTCACTCTGTAGTCTCAGGGTGGCCTTGAACTCAAGGCTATCCTCCTACCTCTGCCTCCTACCGTGCTGGGATTAAAGGCGTGCACCACCACGCCCGGCTTTGCTAAGCATCTTATCTCCACCAAAAGAACCTAGAGTCCCAGGAGAAATGGATTGCTTGATCATGGTAAAGTACATAATGAACCTAAGTAATCTTGTGAAGAAAGCAAAGCACTCAAATATTTTAGGATTTAACAAAAAGAAATGAGACAGCTTGAAATGGCTAACATTGGCCAAATCCAAAACAACTATGGCATTCATAGAAAAAAATCAAAACCTATTATGCTTCATTTAGTAAATAAAAATACTTTTTAAAGGCTGGAGAGATTGACCATTGGTTAAGGCACTTGTCTGCAAAGCCTAATAACCAGGTTTGATTCCCCAGTACCCACATAAAGCCAGATGTACAAAGTGGCACATGCATCTGGAGTTTGTATGCAGTGGCTAGAGGCCCTGGCACATGTGCACTGGCACATAAACGTCCACTCTCATGTGCACTTGCTCTCTCTCCTTGTAAATTAGTAAAAAAAAAATGTATGTATTTGTGCACACACACATGGGCACACAAGGTTTTCTTGCCAATGCAAACCATGCCAGACACCTACACCACTTCTAAAATCTAGCTTTGCATTGGTACTGGGGAATTAAATCAGGGCTGCCAGGCTTTGCAAGCAAGTGCCTTTAACTGCTTATCCATCTCCCCAGTCCTAAATAATATTTTGTTGCATGTATTCAAGGAGTACAACAAAATGTCTAGTGAAATGACTATGTCATATAAACAAATTAATATTCAGGCTTCCATAATTACCCTTTTGATTTATTTTGCATTTGTAGTATATATACATGTGTTTGTGTGCATGTGCAGATGTATGAATGTGGAGCCAGAAGACAACTTCAGGTGTTATTCCTCAAGTACTCCAGCCATTTCTTATTGAGACACAGTCTCTTTGGCTTGGAACTCACCAGTAATACAATTTCAGCCTCCAAGACCCTGGGATCACAGGAGTGCCACCATGCCAGGCATTTTCTATGGGTACCGAGGATCACACTCAGGCTCTCCTGATTCCGAGGCAAGCACTTTACCAGCTGAACTTTCTTCTCAGCCCCATAATTATTTTTGGTGTGCAGTGAAAAAGACCTAAAACCTATTCTCTTAGTAAACTTTCAATATACATCACAGTATTATGTTCCTCGTGCTGTAGATTAGTTCTTTAGACCTACTAATCCTGCTTCACTGCACCTTTTGTTTGTTTTTAAAAACTAGTGACACTGATTTATTGCAAACATAACAAAAAACATGGCTGGAGCTTGTCAGGAAGGTGCTTCATATTCTACCTCACCCACCCAATCTCATGAACTGTCCAACATAAGGCCTAGTGCCCCCAACATTTTGGAGAATTACACAAAGTCTCACTCTGTAGATAAGCCCATAAGAAGGAAAGTGATCTGGAGTTTGTTGTTCCATTTAAAGCTCCAGCCAGAAACGCTGTCCAATCTCTAATAAAGACTATTAACAGCAGCTTCCACAGAACCCAACTGACCGCTTTGGGGAACTGCATCTTTGCTAAGTGACTAACTAAAACTTGTTAGGGAGAGGATGTGCCTCAAGAGAAAGTGATAGTGGTCAGTGGGGGCAGTTTCAAGGGCTGGTCCAGAGGTGACTGCTGGTCTTGGTAGTCAAATGGATGCCCATTCTGGAAGTGACTGTATTCAAACTTAATCCACAGCTCACCAATCTTGGATTGAGAGAAGGTATCTGGGATCCACTTAATGATGAAAGCTATTGGCTCCTTTTGATCTGGAGGAGTGCTGCCAACTTTGAGGAAAGTTTTCAGTTCAAAAGGTCTCAGCACTGGCTGCTTTTCGTAGGTTTCTGCTATGCTTTCTATTTCCACTTCAGGGCATTTAAATAGCTCATAAGTCCCAACCTAAGGGTGATTTCCAAGGGCATCTCACAACCACTGCTTAAGTGCAGAACTTGAATCAAATAGGAAGGGTGGATGACATTCAGCAAGTCAGTGACCTTCCTGAGTAAAACACAGCAAACCAGTGTGAGCTGGAGATCAGATGGATAGAGTAGGTGACTGACACTCAGGGACACTGGCCTCTGGTTTGTGACATGCCCTTGGTCTTTGGCTGCTTCAGTGCTTCCATAGCTCTTCCGGCTCTAGGCTGGAAGCATTGGATCAACATCTATTTCTTGTGCCTGCCTACCTCTTGTAACTATTACTGTTTTTATACATTTGATTTTTAACATATTTTTATTTATTTGCAAGCAGGGAGAGGGGAGGGAGATGAAGGGAAAGAAGACAGACAATGAAATGAGAATGGGCCTCTTTGCAACTATAAACAAACTCCAGATACATAGGTACTGGGAAACTGAACCCAGGTGGCAGGCTTTGCAAGCAAGCACCATTAACAACTGAGCAGATCATCACTCCAGCCACACATATTTTTATTTTGTAGGCTGACCTGGATTCACAAGTCTCAGGGCGGCCTCATGGTGCTCCTACCTCTGCCTCCCGAGTGCTGGGATTAATGGTGTGCACCACCATGCCCAGCTCGATATTTAATTTTCTAGAGAAATGATATAAAAGTGAGATCATGCAATAATATTCTTTCTGTGCTTGACTTCACTCAGCATGTTAAGTAAAAGTATTACACAAAAATAAAAATGGGGCTCTACTTGCTCCTTCTTCTCTTTCCAGCCTCAGCTGAGAAACACAGGAGAGTCCTGGGACTTTGGCAAACACCACACAGCGGTCAGCAGGCTTTGATGGCTCACTTCATCATCTGACCTAGAAGAGGTACACACCCTGACAACCTGCCTGTGCCAACTGAGCACAGTCATTGGGAGAAAATTCTCCACTCCACTCACACTGGCCTAGCAAAGTAAAAAAACCTGAAGAAGGAAACTGCTGAGACTGGCCAGGGAGCACCTGAAAAAGAGGTTAGTAGGAGCCTGCTCTTCCCACAATAAGCAGCACTTGGAGTCGAGTCATTGAAGACCTGGGGAAACCAAGAGACCCAAGCACCTAGAGCCACCAGCATCCAGCACAGCTAATCTAAACAGCAGATTCACTGACCCAGCCAGCCCACAGTCAACTAACTGGAAGGGAGCAAGCATCATACTCAGCTTGAGTGGTACTGGATGGGAATTTGTCCCATTTGATATCACTTGATTCCTAATGCCTTGTTATCTCTTCTTTCTGTCATTCCTTGGAGGCAGGGACTCACTCTTCCCAGGCTAGCATAAACCAGAAATCTCAGGCACCAAGTATATAAAAGTGTGACTTGAAACAGGCATTTAGGTATTTTGGCTTTGTTAAAATTACCTGTTTAATCCTGGCCCTTGCATAAAAACCCTGGAGGGGGTGTTTATATGTGGATATTTCACATTTAGACAATAGAATTGTATTCTGCCCCACTCAGCCTACTAGAATATTAACATAACAGGAAAATACAACTCACTGGGTCACTTATGTGGTCACTCTGGGAGTAATATAAGAGACACAGCTGGCACATTAGGTTCCCACCCCGAGGAACTATAACTTCTGACCCACAAGTCTAAGAATATAGCAGGTAATTAGGAAACCCAGCAATGAACAAGATGCAAAAATCTCTACATTATAATACAAGAAACAGAAAGATTAAAGATAATTCACCAAAGCTATAAATCCATCAAGAATGACCTTCAGTGAGGTTGACTTAGATGAAATGTCTGACAAAGAATTCAAAGGAATGATTATAACGATGCTAAAGGAAATCAAAGAGGAAGTCAAACTCCAGAAGGAGAACACAGGAACCGAATTTAAGGAAATCAGAAATGCTAGAAATGGAAGTGGAAGAAGAATTCCACTTTCAAGGCATAGTCGATATTTTCAACAAAATCATAGAATTTCCCCAAATATGGAAAATGGCACAAATGCAGATACAGGAAACATTTAGAATACCAAACAGACAAAACCAGGAAAGAACCTCTCCATGACATGTTATAATTAAACTACTAAACATACAGAGCAAAGAAAATATATTGAAGGCAATAGAGAGAAGATTCAAGTAACTTATAAAGGCAAGGCCATTAAAACAACAGGAACTGTTTGTTGCCTCCAAGAAACAGATCTCTCCATAAAGCATAGACACTTCATTGGGTGGAAAGATGGAAAATGGTATTTCAATCAAATGGGCCCAAGGAAACAGCAGGTGTTGCTATCCTAATACCAAACAGGATAGACTTCAAACTTAAGATAAGGAAGGTCATTATATATTGATGAAAGGAACAATTCAACAGGAGGACATTACAATTCCAAATACATATGCACCAAACACACATGCTCCCAATTTCATTAAACAAACAATACTAGACTTGAGGTCACAGATAACACCAAGCACAATTGTAGTGGGCGACTTCAACACCCCACTCTCACCAACTGACAGGTCATCCCAACAAAAAATAAACAGGAAAACATCTGGCTAAATGACACTATAAAACAAATGGACCTAACAGACATATACAGAGCGATTCATCCAAATACCACAGAATACATTATTTTCAGCAGCACATTCTCTAAAATAGACCATATGTTAGGACATAAGGCTAAACAAATTCAGAAAATTTGAAATAATTCCAAGTACTCTATCTGATCACAATGGAATGAAACTACAAGTCAACAGCAAGAAGCTAAAGAAAATACGTAAACCCACAGATATTAAATAGTACACTACTGAATAATGCATGGGTCATTGAAGAAATCAAGAAGAAAATTTTAAAAATTTATAGACTCAAATGAAAATGAAAGCACAACATACCAAAACCTTTGGAACACAATGAAGGCAGTCCTTAGTGGGAAATTTATACTTTTAAGCGCCTATATTAAGAAATTAGAAAGGTCACAAGTAAGCAACTTAATGTTTCCTTCTCCTTAAGGCCTTGGAAAAAGAACAAAGCAAACCAAAAATTAGTAGTTGAAAAGAAATAAAAATTAGGGCAGAAATTAAAGAAATAGAAAAAAAAGGAAAAATAGGAAAAATACAAAGAGTCTATGGAACAAAGAGTTGGTTCTTCGAAAGGATAAACAAGTTTGATATACCCTTAGCAAACCTGACCAAAATAGACAAGAGACACAAATAAAATTATAGATGAAAAAGGCATCATTACAACAGATAACAATGAAATTCAGAAAATCATAAGGACATACTTTAAGAGCATATACTCTAACAACTTTAAAAATATGGAAGAAATGGATGAATTCCTTGATATATATGACCTACAGAAATTAAATCAAGAGGAGACAAACCATTTAAACAGACCTATAGCAAGCAGGGAGTTCTAAGCAATTATTAAAAAAAAAAAAAAAATCTCTCTACTAAAAAAAGCACAGGACCAGATGGATTTACTGCTGAATTCTATTAGACATTCACTGAAGAACACCAATGCTTCTCAAAACTTTCCTCAAAATAGAGAAGGAAGGAATACTGCCAAATTCGTTTTATGAAGCCAGCGTAACCCTGATACCAAAGCCAGACAAAGACAGAACAAAGAAAGAAAATTATAGACCTATCTTGCTCATGAACATAGATGCAAAAATTCTCAACAAAATACTGGCAAACAATACGTTTTCATCAAAAAGATCATTCACCCAGACCAGGTAGGTTTTATCCCAGAGATGCAAATCCATTAAGTGTAATACACTATATAAATGGACTAAAGGACAAAAGTCATACCATCAATCTCAATAGATGCAGAAGACATTTGACAAAATTCAACATGTCTTCATGGTAAAAGTCCGAAACAAGGTGGAAATAGAAGGAACGTATCTCAACATAATGAAGGTCATTTATCACCAATCTATAGCCAACATCATTCTAATGGGGAAATACTTCAAGCATTTCCACTGTAATCAGGAACAAGACAAGGGTGTCCATTATCCCCACTTTTACTTAATATAGTACTATTACTAGAAGTTTTAGCTATAGCAATAAAGCAAGAGACACAAATGGGCTGGAGAGATAGCTCAGCAGTTAGGCCACTTGTCTGAAGAGCCTAAAGACCCTAGTTCAATCCGCCAGTACCCACATAGAGCCAGATGCATAAAGTATACAATGTGGCTCATGTACCTGGAGTTTGTTTACAGTGGCTAGAGGCCCTGGCATGCCCATTCTCATTCATTCATTCATTCATTCATTCTCTCTCTCCTCCCCCTTCCAAATAAATAAAATTTAAAAAAATAAAAGGAGTACAAATTGGAAAGGAAGAGATCAAATTATCTGCAGATGATATGATTCCATATATAAGGGACCCTAAAGACTCATCAGCAAACTGTTAAAGCTAATATGCACTTTTAGCAACATAGCAGGATACAATAGCAACACAATCCCCACTAAAATTAAAATTACAATGACATTCTTCATTGAAATAAAAAAAAAAATCCTAGAATTCATATGGAAGCACAAGAATAGCCAAAACAGTTCAAGGCAACAAAAATAAGGTGGGTGGTATCACCATACCTGATTAGCCATAATAACAAAACAGCATGGTACCGGCAGAAAAACAGACATGCAGATCAATGAAACAGAATAGAGGACTCTGATGCAAACCCAGACAGTTATAGCCATCTGATTTTTGACAAAAATTTTTACTGGAGAAAAGACAGCCTCTTTAACAAATGGTGCTGGGAAAATTGAATATCTATATATACAGAAGGATGAAAATAGACCTTTATCTCTCTCCATGCACAAGAATCAAGTCCAAATGGATCAAAGGCCTTAATATCAGACTTTAAACTCTGAAACTGCTAGAGGAAAAAGTAGGGGAAACACTTCAACATATTGACATAGACAAGGACTTTCTGAACATAACCATAGTTGCTCAGGAAGTAAAACCACTGATCAACAATTAGGACCTCAGGAAATTAAGAATCTTTTGTACATCTTAAGACACTGTTAACAGAGCAAAGGGGCAACCTACCCAATGGGGAAAAAAATCTTTGCCAGCTATACATCTGACAAAGGATTAATATCCAGAATTTACAAAGAACTCAAAAAACTAAATAATAAGAAATCAAACAACCCAATAAAAAAATGGGCTATGGGACTAATAGAGTCCTCAAATGAAGAAACACAAATGAACATCTAAAAACATGTTCTACCTCCTTAGCAATCAGGGAAATACAAATTAAAACTACTGAGATTCATCTCTCTCCTGTCACAATGGCTACATTCAAGAAAACAAATGACAATAAATGCTGGCGAGGATGCAGACAAACAGGAACCCTTCTACACTGTTGGTAGAAATGTAACGTGGTACAGCCATCGTGGAGAGCAGTGTGGAGGTTCCTGAGACAGCTGAAAATAAATTTACCATATGACCCAGCTATACCACTCCTTGGCATATATCCTAATGACTCTAGTCACTACCTTAGAGATATTTGCTCCATGTTTATTGCAGCTCTATATAATATCTAGGACATGGAAGATGCTCCCTCAACTGATGAATGGATAATGAAAATGTGGTTTGATTCCCTAGAACCCACATAAAGCCAGATGCACAAGGTGGGACATGCGTCTGGAGTTTATCTGCCGTGACTAGAGGCTTTAGCACAATATTTTTTAAATGTAAGGCAGAACATCTTTTAATGTTATCAGATGAAAGATTTACTTCCATTTGAGATTTAGTGTAATATCAAACAATATCCAAAACTACTTAAAAAGGCTACCTAAAATACACATAGCTGTTTGAAGGTTAATTTCCTTCATACGTCTCAACCAATATAGCACAATAAAATATAATGAATGCAGATGAGAATCCAGGTGTCTCTTATTAAGCCAGTCTTTAAGGTAAAGAATCAAGCACTATTTTTTCCTCTAATTTTTTTTGTTTTGTTTTGTTTTTGTTTTTCAAGGTAGGGTCTCACTCTAGCCTAGGCTGACCTGGAATTCACTATGTAGTCTCAGGGTGGCCTCCAACTCGTGATGACCCTCCTACCTCTGCCTCCCAAGTGCTGGGACTAAAAGTGTGTGCTACCATGCTTGGTGTCATAGTCAGCCACATGCTATTGGGATGAATCTCCAAACCAGGCACAGTTTTGGGAGGAAAGTATTTATTGAAGTAACAGATCCAGGGGAAGTTTCAGAATGGCAAAAAAGGCTGGCCCCCTTTCACAAGTCAAAGCAGAGAGAGGAACCCATCACCAGCAATCCCAAAAGCAAGCAAGCACACTCAAACTCTCAAAAAATAGGAACTCCAGACTTGAGCTCAAACTGTTCTTTGTATATGTATAGCTAGAATTCCAGATCCACCCCAGACATACCTTAGGGTTGGGCCCTAGGATCAGGCCAAGGTGACACATCCTCCAGCCAGGCAGCTGGAAAAAAAACTTTAATAAACTCTTAAATCTATTGGGGGACATCTATTTAAACTACAACATCCAGCTTCCTCTAATTTTTGATTGCCAAAGATGTTTCCATAAAAATTTTTATTACCGCTGAAGAGATGGCTTAGTGGTTAAGGCACTTGCCTGCAAAGCCTAACAACCTGGGCTTAATTCACAAGTACTCACGTAAAGCCAGATGCACATAGTAATGCATGCTTCTGGAGTTTGCATGCATCTGGTTTGCAGCAGCTGGAGGACGTGGTTGTCTCTCTGTGTCTTGTCTCTCTCTTTGCTTGCAAATAAATATTTTTTAATTTATATTAAATTATCCCAGCACTCAGGAAGCAGAAGTAGGATTTTTTGTGAGTTTAAGGCCAGTCTGAGACTACATACTGAATTCCAGGTCAGCCTAGGCTAGAGCTTTTGTTCTGGTTCTTTCTGAGCAGCAAGAGAGAAGTTAGCTACAACAGAAACTGACTGGAGAGAAGGGGGGTAGATGGAGAGGAAGGGGGTGTGGAAGAAACAAAATGAAGTAATGGGAGATTATGATCGAAATACACATGTACATTTATAAAAATTGTCAATAAAATTTTTTAATACTTTTATTTACTTGCAATCAGAGATAGAGAATTAGCTACTGCAAGTGAACTCCAGGTACATGTGCCACTTTGTGCATTTGGCTTTACATGGGTACTGGGGAATCATACCTAGGCCTCTATGCTTTGCAAGCACTACAGTGAGCCATCTCTCCAGCCAAAAGTTTTTTTAAAAAGGAAAGAGTTGTACAAGACATAAAACAGAAGCCAACTGTGGTGGTGCATGGTTTTAATCCCAACACTAAAAAAAGCAGAGGCAGGAGGATCACTGTTAGTTCAAGGCAAGCCTGGGACTATAGGGTAGTTTCCAGGTTACTCTGGGTTATATAGACCCTACCTTGGGGGGGGGGGGTAGTTGGGGTGGATGCTATCAACTTTTAACTCAAACTTCAATATCAAAACACTATTTAAATAAAAGAATGCTAGACAATGCTAAATGACTTTCTATAATGCCTAAAAATGAAGCTAGAAAAAAAAAAATGAAGTTGGAAGGGCTCTGGAGAGATGGCTTAGCAGTTACCTGCAAAGCCTAACGACCCAGGTTCAATTCCCCAGCACCCACGTAAAGCCAGATGCACAAAGTGACACTTGCATCTGGAGTCCGTTTGCAGTGGCTGGAAGCCCTGGCATCCACATTCTCTCTGTCTGTATCTTTTCTATCTCTTTCTGCTTACAAATCATTATTTTAAGGGCTGGAGAGATGGTTCCACGGTTAAGGTACTTGACTGCAAAGCCTAACAATCCGGTTGATTCCCCAGTACCCATGTAAAGCCAGATGCACAAAGTAGCACATGCAGCTGGAGTTCAATTGTAGCAGCTGGAGGTTGGACCTAGGACACTCATTTTCTCTGTATCTTTTCTATTTCTCTCTGCTTGCAAATAAATAAAAATATTTTTTAAAAAATATTTTAAAAAAGAATGAAGTTGGAGCCTAGGCTAAAACAAGACCCTACCTTGAAAAAAAAATAATAATGTTAGAACCCTGATCTTATACTATGTCCAAAAATTCACTCAAAATGGATCGAAACCTATAAATATAAAATATAAAGCTCTTAGGGCTGGGGAGATAGCTCCATGGTTAAAGGCACTTCCTTGCAAAGCCTGCTGTCATGATTTGATTCCCTAGCACCCATGTAAAGCCAAATGTACAAAGTGGTACATGCATTTGGAGTTGGTTTGTAGTGACAAGAGGCCCTGATGTACCCATTAGTCAGTCAGTCAGTCAGTCAGTCAGTCTCTCTCTCTCTCTCTCTCTCTCTCTCTCTCTCTCTCTCTCTCTCTCTCAAATAAGAGTTTTTTTTTTTTTAAAGAAAAAACTCAAGTGAAAACAACAGGGTTTTTTTGTTTGTTTTGTTCACTAACCCAGGCTGACCTAGAACTCCCTCTGTAGCCCCAGGATGGCCTTGAACTCATAGCAATCCTACCTCAGTCTCCCAAGTGTTGGGATTAATGGTATGTGCCACCATGCTAGCAAAAAAAAAAAAAAAAAAAAAACCCAGAGTTTTGAAAAGGTGTGTGGACACTGGAATAAGCAATGATTTCCTTGGTTATAACCTAAAAAATTGGAGGGAAAAAAAAAGGCAGTGTCAGGCTGGGGTGATTCAGCAATTAAAGGGGTTTATTTGCAAAACCTGGCAACATGCATTTAATTCTCAAGTACTCACATTAAGCTATATGCCTATGTGTCTGGTGTTTCTTTCAAGCAGCAAGAGTCTTGAAACACACGCACAAATAGTTTTTTTTAAAGGAAACATTAAAAGTTCAGGGAGGTCGGGCGTGGTGGCGCACGCCTTTAATCCCAGCACTCGGGAGGCAGAGGTAGGAGGATTGCCGTGAGTGAGTTCAAGGCCACCCTGAAACTACATAGTGAATTCCAGGTCAGCCTGGACTAGAGCGAGACCCTACCTCAAAAACCAAAAAAAAAAAAAAAAAAGTTCAGGGAAAAAAAGAGACAACTTCACTTCAGAATTGGATATTTTGTTTGTGAATCATATATGATAACATATATAATAAGGAACAACTCAACAACAACAACAAAAAAAAAAAACAATTAAAAATAGAGCCAGACATGGTGGCCCATGCTTTTAATCCCAGCACTGGGAAGGCAGAGAGGTAGGAGGATTGCTGTGAGTTTGAGGTGACCCTAAGACTACATAGTGAATTCCAAGTCAGCCTGGGCTAGAGTGAGACCCTACCTGATGGGGGGGGAAGGGCAAAGAACTCAAGAAGACATTTCTCAAAATAAATACAAATACAAATATATAATATATATATTTGTATATATTTGTATATATATATATATTTGTATTTATATATAAATATATATATAAATACAAATAAGCATATGAGAAGATGATGAAAATCAAGTCATTAGAGAAATGTAAATCAAACCACAACTGTTTAGTGCTAAGCAAAGATATGGAGAAAACGAATTCCTGTGTTATTGTGCTGATGGGAGTATAAAATGACACAGCCACCATGCAGTTATTAAAAGTGTACTTTAGTAACTGCATGGTGTAACTTCACTAAGTGTGGCAGTTACTAAAAAAGTTAAGACTATTGTGTGACCCAGAAATTCTTCTCCTAAGTATACATGAAAAAGAGCTGAAAACAGAGATTCAAATAGATATATACAGAAGGTCCCTTACATATATTTTCAACTTTAGGACAGTGTGAAAGCAACTGACATTCAGTACAATTTTGATTTGCTCTGGGGTTGGCAGTATATGCTGCCCTTTTGAGGCAGAAGAGCAACAAGAAGTATCAGATCCCAGCCAGCACTCAGTCCTACAGCTGTAGAAGTACTTGCTGCCACTTACTTGTAACTTGAGCATGAATAATTCAAGAATTATGTATATTTTACTACAGTTTCCTAAAAATTGTCACAATCCTCCTTTTTACTTATAGATATCATCTGAAAGACCTTGCCATGATGCTTTCTAGTAACATTCCAATAAAAAAAAAAAAATCCAAGGGTTGATCCCTCCAATAATAAATAAATAATAAAAATCATTGAGAGTGCTTTACTTACCCGTTTGGGGCCACTAAAAATCTTTCTGGTATTTTCCTTTGATTTATCTCCTTGTTTATTTATGGGCTTCTTCACACTTTCAGGCACACCAGGTATGTCCTCTGTAAAATCCAAGTTTTCTGAAATGGCAATCAAAACTAACTAGCTTTCTAATATTTCAAGTTAGCTATCAGAAAACCTAAGACTTTTTTTCTTTTTTAACAATTACTATGGGAAGAAAAAGGCAATGAAAGCACCAAAGGGGTGACAAAGTAAACCCAGTTTCAACCTCTCCTTCAATAAACTGTTTGCTACATATGTGCTCTGCTTTAGTTTTATGTTAATGGAAAAATAAATTTATTTTTAATATAGGTCTTGCTATATATAGCCCAGGCTAGCCTGAAACTCATGGGCAATCCTTTTGCCTCAGCCATTTAAAGTGAGATTACAGATGTGTGCCACCATTCCTGTCTTTAAATATTTTCCAAATAAAATTTTGAACTACATAGGTCATGTAACTGCCAGAAAGCACCAGATACTAACAAAATATGTTATGCACACATAAAACATCAGATGACGGATATTTCTGATACTTTTTTAGATTTGGCCTTAAAAGAATACCTGAAGGCTTCCACAAAGACAAAAAAAAAAAAAATCTCTGGGTGTGATGGCATGGGTCTGTAATCCCAGCACTTGGGAACCTGAGTCAGGAGGGTCCTGGGTTTTAAATCCAGTCTGGGTTGGCTAGCAAGACAGTGTCTCAAGAAACAAAGTAAATAACAATAGTAGCTAATATATAATATGAATATACATACTATAATATGTATATATATAGTCTTTATTATATAAATATATACATACATATATATGTAGAGAGAGAAAGAAAGCTTTCTTTGTTTGGCAAAAGAGTGTCAACTAGTACAATACAGTTCAATGATTTATGGGTCATTACACAAAACCCCCTAAGAATCAGATTACTTCTCAAACGGTCAAACATTTTTTCTAACCTGGACAACAACAAAAAAAGGGAAAAGGTATTTCCCTACCCTTTTAAAAATGTCTAAAGGTTTACAATGAATCAAATTCCAACTTGATGTTTATCATCCAAATGGACTTTCTAATTTCAAATGTTATTAGGCAATACCTTTATGTCTAAGAATAAATCTAATTTCATATCTTAAAATCTAAGAAGTTTTATTACTCCAACTTGTAAAAACAGATTTTCGATTGCAAATCAGAGTAACTTGCTATCCAGGTTAGCCCAAGAGTCAAATAAACTGCAGTAGAACAAGAGGTCAGGAACTGCACAGCATCACCTACCAGATCTCAGAACCTAGGAAGGATGCTGAAGCTTTAGTCTCCAGAGGAGATTCAAGTCAACACTGGAAAAATTCTGACAACTTCTTTCTCTCTTTTTCCCCCTCCTCTATTCCCCCACTACCACTTTTTTTTTTTCTTGTCAATGGTGAGTCCTGTTGTAATTAGTTTCAAACCAAAAATGGCTCTATTATGGTGCTGATAGAAGTTAGTGGTGTGTGCATGTACCTCATGCACAACTCCAATCAAGGAAAACTATTTTTAGGTCAAATAAAGCAAAGTAGTAGGTAGTCTCAAGTATGAAAAGGATTAATAAGCACTCTTATAATTCTAATTTGCCACTATGGCACCACTTCCATAGCCCTGACAGGGCTTAATCTAATAACTAAAGCAGCCCCAAAAGGCTGTATTTGGTTAAGAAACCCTGTATTCCAGAAGGCTTCACAAATTCTTCCTCACTCAACACTGAATCGACTACACAAAGCCTTTGTTAGGTCATGGCTTTATTATAGCAGAACTACCTATTTCATTAGTTTCTTAAAATAGAGTTTGCCTTGCCGGGCGTGGTGGCACACACCTTTAATCCCAGCACTCGGGAGGCAGAGGTAGGAGGATAGCCGTGAGTTAGAGGCCAGCCTGAGACTACATAGTGAATTCCAGGTCAGCCTGGGCTAGAGTGAGACCCTACCTCGAAAAACCCCAAAAAAAAAAAAAAAAAAAAAAAAAAGAGGAGTTTGCCGAACTCTTAAAAGACCTAATCACTGAGCCCACAATCTTGAGTAACTTTTCACTGTACTCACCTAGCACTTCTCAGTATTATGAAATCAAGTTAAAGAGGGTTTTAAATGTTTTTTGGTTTTAAGCCAATTATAAAAGGTTTGAATTTCATTTTTCTAAGGCTGGAGAAATGGCTCAATAGTTAAAGGTGCTTGCCTACAAAGCCTGATGGCCCAGGTTTGATTCCCCAGTACCCATGGAATGTTAGATGTACAAAGTACCACATGCATCTGGAGTTCATTTGCAGTGGCAGGAGGCCCTAGCATGCCCAGATTCATTCTCTCAGTCTGCCTCTGTCTGTCTCTCTCTCAAAAATATAAAAATATTTTAATTTTTTTCATTTTTCTAGTATTCCCCTCATTAACGCCATCAGTATAGTTCTAAATGTCTAAAACCCAATGAATTTAGATTTTCAAACACCAAGATGTTTGGAATTCCTGTACAGGTACACTCAGTTTAAAATTCTCATATGCTAAGCTAGGATGTATCTCAAATACACTTGCCCAACCTATGTGAGGCACTAGTTTTGACATTCAAAAACTAAAAAAAGAAAAAGGAAAAGTTTTTATAGTCTTAATCATTGATTTAAAACACAAGTAAGGGCTAAACAGATGACTTAGTGGTTAAGGCCTTTGTCTACAAAGCAGAAGGACCAATTTGATTCCCCAGTACCCACGTTCAGCCAGATGCACAAGGTGGCACATGTATCTGGTGTTTGTTTGCAGTGGCTGGAGGCCTTGGTATGCCCTTTCTCTCTCTGTCTGCCTTTCTCTCTCTCACTCTCAAATAAATAAATGTTTTTTAAAACTAATAAAGAAAAAACAAAAAAATGGCAAAGACAAATAAGGGGACTGGGGGCATGGCTTATCAGTTAAAGGTCCTTGCTTATAAAGCCTGCTGGCCCTGGTTCAATTCTCCCATGCACACATAAATGTACAAATGGGTATACCTATCTAGAATTCATTTGTAGTGGCAAGAGGCCCATTTCATTCTCATCTCTTTCTCTAATAAATATAATAAAAATATTTTTATGCCAGGGGTGGTGGTGCACACCTATAGTCCCAGCACTCAAGAGGTTGATGTAAGAGGATCATTGTGAGTTCAAAGCCAGCCTGAGACTATACAGTGAATTCTTGGTCAGCCTGGGCTCAAGCAAGACCCTACCTCAAAAAAAAAAAAAAAAAAAAAAAAAAAAGCACAACCACGAACAGTGCTGGAGACGGCTCAGCGGTTAAGATAGTTGCCTGCAATGTCTAATGACCAAGGTTTGACTCCCCAGTACCCATGTAAGGCCAGAGGCACAAAGTGGCACACGCATCTAGAGTTCGTTTGCAGTGGCTAGAGGCCTTAGCATACCCATTCTGTCTCACTTTTCTCTATCTCTCTGCTTGCAAATATAAATATAAATATTTTTACAAATATATTTTTTAAAAAACACAAATAAGCAGGGTGTGGTTGTACATAACTTTAATCCCAGCACTCAGGAAACAGAGGTAGGAGGATTACTTTGAGTTTGAGGCCAGCCTGGAACTACTGAGTTCCAGGTCAGCCTGGGCTAGAGTGAGACTCTACTCAAGTAAGAAAAAGACTTCCCAGTGAAAACTTGGGACCTAATCATAAACACTTAATATGGTACACCTTTGGATAAAGTACTCTGAGAGTTCTAAATAGATGCTTCTACTAAAGTTAACCTAAAATTTAGTGTCTAGGAAAGAAACTAAGGAGCTGTTAAACACATTTATTTACTTACACACACATTTTCTAAATTCTTACCTGCATTATTAGTGCTAGACTGGCTGTCTTGGGAATTATCATTGCTTTCAGGAGGCGGCTGCAAGGAGGGTGATGGATCTGTTTTAGTTCTTTTTTTGCTTGTCTTTCTTTCCACTTGACAGTCATCATCTTCATCATCTTCACTTTCACTGAGATCATCAAAACCAAAATATTTAATTTTATAATTAGAACTCCCCGAACCTCCTTCATCACCTCCTGTCTCATCATGATCTTCAAAACCAAAAAATTCAAGCTTAACATCCTTTTTAGATTTAGTATTACTAGGTCGAAATCTAGTAGTGGTCTTAGAAGTTGCAATATCTGCCTTTTTTCTCAGACGGCCTGCCTCTCCTATGTCTGCAGGAGCGGATGCAGTGAACTCATCCATGCTGCGTTCCATAGTATCCTGTATGGTAACATTACAAACTGATAAGCAAGATGGATGTAAAACAGTGTAATCTCTAGTCCGGCCAACTGTCCCTCTAAAGCTGGTCCCACAACTGACACCACCTCTCTTTGCCTGATTCAGGCCATCTTTACTTGTGTCACTGTTCACTTTGGCTAGCGCCTGACTGGTGCCATCTATGAGCTTATCAAAATTTGATGTTCCTTGTGAGGATTTTGCTTTATTAGCCCTACAGTACGTCCTACAGTTGCTTGGCCTAAGAACACTTTGTACAATATCTTCATCAATGGCTTCATTCAGATTTTCCAATTGATTTTTAAAGTCTTCTTCCTTCATCTCCAAAAGAGGATTGTTATCCAAACTTAAAATACAGTCTTCTGATCTGATATCTTCAAAATCATTATCCCATTCATATAAACCAGTTCTTACAGAGCCTTTGATTGGAGAAATTTCAGATGGAGATTCTGATCTTTTCCCAAACTGCAAATTCCAAATATCATTTGTTTCCTTAATCTCATCCGATTTGTATCCAGAAGACACTGTGGTTTCTGCAATGGGTTTCTTAGTATTATCTTCAGCATTTTTGTAAAAATGGCGACTATTTTTTTCATGCTCTTCACTAAAATTCTCCATTTTATCTATAAAAAAATGAGAAAATATATCAGAATAAATGACATCAATGTGCAAATTAACAAATAAAGATATTTGGATAGCTAGTACAGAATCAACTAATGTTGAAATAAATGCTTTAATTTCAAATTATAAAGAAATAAATGTTTATAAGTCACTCATTTCCCCCCATCTTGTCAGAATATATTATTTTCATGTCTTCCAGTGACCTATCCTCCTTAGGCATCTTATCTCTTAAAACTGTTACGCTAACCTCATAAGACTTTAGTGGCATTAAGAAACTGAATCAAGGCAGATCGAGTAACTATGATCAAAATACATTTTGTACATACATTGTCAAAAATTAGAACAGCTAGCTGGAAAGAAGGGACTCAGAGGAGGAGAGGAGGATGTAAGGGGGAAGGGAGGATAATGGGAGGGGTCTATGATCCTGTTATAGTGTGTATATATGCATGAATATTGTCAATTAAAAGTTTTAAAAGGGTCTGGAGAGATGACTCAGAAGTTCATCTCTTCCATTTCCTTGCCCTGCTGACAACTGATGAGGATGCCTATTCTGCAACCTTCCCTACCACTTCAGAGTAAGAAACTTTGATCACTGGAATACTAACTCTTCATAACCTGTCTATAGAACTGTTACTTCTTCGCCCATTAAAAAATACAAAAGTTGAAAAACTAGAGAGATTGGCTCAGTATTTCAGGAACCTGCCTACAAAGCATAAATACCTAGGTTTGTTTCCCCAGTACCCACATAAAGCCAGATGTGCAAAGTGGCACATGTCTCTGTAGTTCATTTGCAGTGGTCTGGGGCCTGGCACACCCATATTCTTTCTCCCTCCACTCCCATATTTTCAGTCTATCCCTCCATCCCAGTTTTGCTAGTATAATGAATTCCATACCAAATTCCAACCCTAGAACTTCTCAATTCCTTAACCTTCTCTCATTAACAGTATTCTACCATATTTCACCTTAGTGCCAGTTCTTAAGTTTTATTCAGGAATCTGTCATGTCCCAAAATACTTCACTTCTTTAATATTAAAACCAAACATCTCAGCTGGGTGTGGTGATGCAGGCCTTTAATCCCAGAACATGGGAAGCAGAAGTAGGCAGAATTCTGTGAGTTTGAGACCAGCCTGGGTCTACAGAGTGAGTTCCAGGTCAGCCTCAGCTAGAGTGAGACACTACCTTGGGGAAAAAAAGAATGAAATAACTCTACCAACCACCCAAACTTGTTTTTTCTAGTACTCCCATTCTTGAATTTTTAATTCTCTCCTATCTTGTATTAATAATCAGCCTTGGATGGGTCCTAAACTTTCAGTTTAGGTTTGGGTTTTTGGGACAAGTGTTTCACATATCCCAGAGAGGCCTACAACTTGCTATGTAGCTTTAGCTGTCTTTGAACTCCTGTTCCTTCTTCCTCCACCTCACAAGTGCTAGGATTACACCATGGCTAGCTGTTAACCAGCTTAGACTCCACAGTGCATTATCTCAGTTACTATCCAGTAATATCTTAAATTCCCTTGCTTATCTATTTGTTCACTGCACGTGGTGTCTGACAATGTCAATCCAAAAATAATTCCAATTATCCTACCCAATATCCTGTCTTAGGTTCTAAAAAGTGGGACTCCTACTAAGGGGATGGAGAAACTCACACCACAGGTAGATTAGTGATCATGAATTTTTCATGATACTAAACCAAAGTCTCAATAATATGTAAAAATTCTACTTCTCACCAGGCGTGGTAGCATATGTCTTTAAACCAAGCAGGACTGCCCTGAATTCAAGGCCTACCTAGACTACACTGAGACCCTGCCTCAAAAAAAATTAAATAAATTCTTCTTCTCTCTAGATGACCTCACTCTTCTACTTCAGATGTGTTTGAATCCTTTCCCACTACCCTCAAGTCTTCATATTAACTTACTTTGCTTTCTCCCACTCAGAAATCTCTTCTGTAGCTTTACAAAAAACAAATAGGCCGGGTGTGGTGATGCACGCCTCTAGTCCCAGCATTCTTTAGTACCCTTTAGTTCCCAGAGGTAGGATGATCACTGTGAGTTCGAGGCCACCCTGAGACTACATATTGAGTTCCAGGTCAGCCTGGGGTAGTATGAAAACCTACCTTGAGGGGAAGGGGGAGAAAAACTTACAGGACCCCTTTATCTTGGCTAACCTGAAATTCACTTTGTAGTCACAGGGTGGCCTTGAACTCAAGGCAATCCTCCCAAGTGCTGGGATTAAACGTGTGGCCACCACAACCCAGCTCAGGACCACTTTAAACAACTTTACCAAACATCCTTAGCAAAATACATACTGTCACATTTCCTTCCTCCTCAGACCATTCCAACTGAGCTTCAAAATCCCTCATTTTAGTTGACTTTTGCAGCAGTAATCTGATTCACCTGATCTTCCCCTCAGCATCTCTAGTTAGTTGCTTTTAATTTTCTTTTTCAGTTTTCTCATCTCCACCCTTTAAATTTCATCACAGCTCAATACTATGTTCTCCTTAATGACTAATCCTACATCTTCAAATATTTATATGCTGAATCTCACATTTACCATCTGTAATTAAGGCTTCTCATTTAACCACCATCCCAGCAGATCTGCTGCCTCTTAAAACCCTATGTATCCAAAACCAAAATCATGAACATTCTCCACAAAATGTCTGTTGTCTCAGTGAAAGATGAACCTGCTTGCTCAACTGTTTATGTTCCATACTTAGGTAGTGTGCTTGGTGTCTCCTTCCTTATAGTCCATGTTTCTAAGCTCAACCACATTTTTTTTTGGGGGGGGGGAGGGGAGATTTCAAAGTTGGGTCTCACTCTAGCCCAGGGTGACCTGGAATTCACTGTAGTCTCAGGGTCTCAAACTCATGGTGATCCTCCTACCTCTGCCTCCCAATTGCTGGGATTAAAGGTGTGCGCCACCACTCCTGGCTTAGTTATTTTTTCTCTCTGATTTATTGAATTTTTGCTCTGCTATCTTTGCTGTGCTTGCCATGAGCATCCAGAAAATTCTCATCTCCACCTCTTATTTTGTAGTCAGTGTCAGCATGCTAGGATTACAGAAGCCCTCCAAGGTTTCTGGCTTTTTAAGTGGGGTCTGGGGACCTAAAGGGTATTTCAGCAGGAGCAGTGAAAGTTTTATCCACTGAGCCATCTCCCCAGTCCCCACTCTTATAATTTCTCATTGCACCAACATATCTCCCATTAAATGTCAGCCTTGCCTACATACTCCCAACCCCATATGGAGCAAATATGCCTATTTTATTTGCAAGAAGAAAGGGAGAGACAGAGAGAGAATCTGAATATGAGCACACTAGGGCCTCCAGTCGCTGCAAATGAATTCAGATGCACACACCACCTTGTGCATATGGTTTTACGTGGGTACTAGGGAAAGGAAACCAGGTTGTTAGGCTTTGCAGGAAAGCACCTTAACCACTGAGCCATCTCTTCAGGTCCAAATATGCCTATTATACACCCCAACACCACCCTGTATTTTTCCGTAATTTCTGTATAGTGGTTGTTCTTTATTCTACAGAAAATGCTCATTGGAATGTGAAAAAGGAAAGAATTAAATCTTCTTCAGGAACACATAGCCCACATTTAGCATATACAAGACACAAAAGTAATAGCTAAATATATGAAAAATGCTCTGAAAAGTGTAAAGTATTATACAAATATGTTCTGTAAAAAGCAGTTATTCAACATGACTAGCACAAATCAATGGCTCTACTCCTATAAGACAGAGAGACACTTATAAGAGTAAAGTATACTTATAGTTTTTTTTTTTCCTTACTTATTTGAGAAAGAATTAGAGAAAGAGGCAGACAGAGAGAGAATAGGAATGCCAGGGCCTCCGGCCACTGCAAACATACTCCAGACACATGTGCCACCTTGTGCATCTGGCTTTACGTGGGTACTGGGGAATTGAACTCTGGTCCTTCAGCTTTGTAAGCAAACGCCTTAACTAAGCCATCTCTCTAGCCCCTCTCTGCCTTTTAAGGTAGAGTTTCTCTCTAGCCCAGGCTGACCTGGAATTCACTATGTATATGTTTAGTTTTTATTACCATATGGTTGGTATTCAACCTGAATTTGAGAAACTTGTCAGTAGCCTTCTATAACTTAAGAATGACCCTCTGTTTACTCAGGAAAAAAACTTCATGTGTATGTGGTGTGCTGAGTATGTGAATACCTGTGGGTGCATTTGTGTGTACGTGCATGTTGAGGCTAAAGGTTGATGTTGTAAGTGCACAAGGATCAGAGGCATCTGATTGTGTACAACTTTACATGAGTTCTGGGGACCCAAACTCAGGTCCTCACACTTGCACAAATGCTTTACCCAATGAGCCATCTCCCCAGCCCTGTATGCAATTGACTTGAGCCAGGCATGGCGGCTCGCATCTTTATTCCCAGCACTCCAAAGACTGAAGTGGGAGGGTCTTCATGAGTTCAAGAGCAACCTGGGCTAGAGTGAGACCCTGCCTCAAAAAGTAAGGGTGGGGGGAGAGATGGCTCAGCGGTAAAAAGCACTTGCTTGCAAAGCCTGATGACCCAGTATCTACTTACAGCTAAATGCATAAAGTGGCACATAGCAAGAGGCCCTGGAGTGCCCATTCATATTCTGTCTCTTTCTCATTGCAAATAAATAATAAAAAAAGATTAAAAGGGAAAAATAGTTGATTTGAGGTATGACTTAAGAGTCTACTTAAGAAATATATTCAATATCTAAAGGTATATAACTCTTATTTTTTAAAATAATTCTCACTAAATTACCTATGCTTTATCCAATGAGCATATGACAATCTTATCTCTAATTACAAGTTTCTAGTCTACTTTAAACTTTTATTCATTTCCTATTCTGAAAATCACCTTCAGTTATAAAATCAAAGCTCTTTAATTTCCAGATAATACCATCCTTGGAGCTCACACAAATACTCAATACAGCTTTAAGCAAATGGAAAAAAAAAATTATTGGCTACAAAACCAGTCATGCAAATTAAGAGCCTATGCTATAGTTATCTCAATATTTGGCAGGATATGTAGACTGAATCCCAGCTGGCTGCCAAAGAATAGTGTGCCAAGCAGAAATTTAAGTCTTTGCACACTTTTTTCAAGACTCCAGGCTAACAAAGAAGGAAAATGGAAATAGTCATACATAAAAGGCAAAAGACCATGGAAAAAAATGCTTTAATGTACTCAGCTCTGGATTCCAAATTTTAAAGAATTTGTGACAATGCTGGAAAGATGGCTCAGAAGTTAAGTGCACTTCCTGTGCAAGCATGAGGGCTCGACTCTCCCAATCCCACATAAACAGCTAGGCATGGCCAAGTGTACCAGTAACCCCAGTCTCACAAAGGAGAGCAGAGACCAGAGAATACCCCACTAGTGAAAAACAGCAAGCACTGTTATCAGATATTTAAAATGAGAACGGGGAGGGGAGGGAAGAGAGGAGAGGGGAAGGGGGGGGGACGGGAAAAAATACCCTGGAAGCTGGGGAGATGGCTGAGTGAAAGGTGCTTGTTTGCAAAGCCTGCTGGCCAGGGTCCAGCCCAGGTTCAAATCCCCAGTACCCATGAAAAGCCAGTTGTACAAGATGGTGAATGTATCTGTACTGCTCTGCAACATCAAGAAGCCCATTCTCTTTCTTCCTCTTTAGCTATCTAGCTCTCCCCTTGCAAATAATTCTTTTGTTTGCTTGTTTTGAGGTAGGGTCTCTGCTCTAGCCCAGGCTTGATTTTTTTTTTTTTTTTTTTTGGTTTTTTGAGGTAGGGTCTCGCTCTAGTCCAGGCTGACCTGGAATTCACTATGTAGTCTCAGGGTGGCCTTGAACTCACAGCAATCCTCCTACCTCTGCCTCCCAAGTGCTGGGATTAAAGCCCTGCGCCACCACACCAGGCAATTTTTTTTTTTTTTTTTAAACAAGAGGGGCTGGAGAGATGGCTCTGCCAGCTGAGGCTCTTGCCTGCAAGGCCTAAAGACCCTGGTTTGATTTCCCATTACCCATATAAAGCCAGATGCACAAAGTGGCACATGCATCTGGAGTTCACTTTCAGTGGCTGGAGGCCCTGGCATGCCCATTTTCTCTCCTCCCTTCCTCCCTCCCATCCCACCCCCCAACCCCGTGTGTGTGTGTGTGTGTG
>PVHP010025379.1:0-25590 GCA_004024765.1 Zapus hudsonius | reverse complement strand
CTGAAGATTTCTGTAACCTATTTATATAACCTCACTGCTACTGAGACATCAGAGCTTGGTGGGAATCCTTCAAGGCCTGGTTGATTAGGGCAGCATTCCAAGCACCTTAGGAAGAAAGTTATCAGTAGAATTTAGACTCTTGAGCACAAATCCCTCCCAATTTGGAGGTGATATCTGTTTGCAGCCTGATACCCTGATATGATAATGGAAAGACAAATGACTCTATGGGATATTACCAGTGGTGACTTTTGAAGATTTTAGTAATTAAACCTTTGTGAGCAATTATTCTGCTAATAATCAGGTCTTAGACATCACTTATATTATTTACTTCTGTGATGCCAGAGGGTGTGACATTTGGCCTCTGAAGCCAACATAGTCTCCTAAGATTTTCAGTGTTAGACTGAGCTCTGTCTCACTACATTGTTTGAGCTGTCCAAGAGTGTTAAAAGGAGGGTTTTAATATCAGCAACAAAATACTTATAAGGGTTTTTGCAGGAAAACAGAAGCAACTGTAATTACAATACAGGCTGCATTGCATTGTCTCACACTGTCAGAGGGTGAATAATCCCACAGTGGCTCTCTGTAGGCTGGAGAACTAGAGAAACCAATAGCTCCTCAAACCCACCAGTGAACAGCTCAGAACAAGAGGGAGGTCAACAACACAGATCCAGTTCAAAGCCAAAAGCCTGAAACACCCTGTGATGGTCAGGTTTTGTCGTCAACTTGATCGTTTTGAAAGAGCCAGCAGAGGAAAGCTGAAGTGGTTTGAATGTACAGCCCCTTAGACTTAGGCATTTTTTATTAAGATTGAGCTTGAAGCTTGATTCTTCAGTGGGCAGAGCCCTGCTGGAGGAGGTGTCACTGGGGGTGGATCTTGGAGTCCAGTCCTAAAGTGTGTTCAGAGGCAATGTGGAGTTTTGGCTGCGTGTGCTTGCTGCTGTTTCGTGGTGTCTCTCTGCTTTCTATCTATGGAAGGGACCCAGCTTCTTCAGCCATTAAAGAAGCTCCCTTGGAATCTGTAAGCCTGAAATAAATAAACCCTTTCCTCCTATAAACTGCTTCCAGTTGGGTGTTTGTCCAGAAATGGATAACAACAAATGTCGAGTGAAGCCTCTTTGATAAGGGTCTTAATCCCATTCCTGAGGAGAACTCTTGATCTAAGCACCCCACCTCTTAGGAACATCGCTTTCATCATTAAATTCTAGCACCTACTATTTGGAAAGGACTCATTCAGAGCATAGCAGATGGGGCTTTGATGGCAATAGCTAGTGGTTAACAACCAAAGAATGTGCCGGCCCTTTTCTGCCTCTCAACTGCTTCCCTTTAGGTTCCCTAAGATGTGGCAGACATAGGAATATCAAATAATAATTGTGGTGGTTTGATTCAGGCGTTCCCCCATAAATGTATGTGTTCTGATACCCAGCTGATGGCAATCTGGGAATTGAAGCCTTTTGGAGGCAGTGCGTTGTTGGGGGCGGTCTTATGGGGGTTCTAGCCAGCTTCCTCTTGCCAGTGTTTGGTACACTCTCCTGCAGCTGTTGTCCATCTGATGTTGGCCAGGAGGTGATGTCCACCCCTCTGCTCATGCCATCATCCCCCCATGCCATCATGGAGCTTTCCCTTCTGCCAAAATAAACCCTTTCCTCCACAAACTGCTTCTATTTGGGTTCTTTGTTCCAGCAACGAGAAAGCTGACTGCAACAATCAATTTGCAATTTTATTAAACGTCTACCCAAAGCCAACAGGTCTTCAGGTAGTTCTGCCAGGGATAAATGGGTCTCTGGCTTAGGCTCAGGGCAGAAATTGGGTTTTTCTCTGTGTGTTTCCTTCTACCTTCCCAACTATGGTCAAGTGTAAAGCTTAGGCTTTGACCTGTCTCTAGCTGTCTGAGGGAAGGATGTGGAGGTGAATAACACCTGCCGGGGGCTCCGGAGGGAAGGGCATGAGTTCATTTATCCATCAATCCACGTGGAGTGACAGTAAGAGAATGAGTACATGCCTGTATAACCACAGGGCCATTCGTTCCCTAGAGAAACCCTACCTGCTGGGTATGTGAAAGGGTCCTTGAACGATTAGAACCACAGGCTATCTGCTCTGTCTTGTCCATTTAACTGCTCTCTAGGAATTGAACCTAAGTACAGCTCAGGCAATGTAGTTGAAGAATTGTCTTCTAAGAATAAGCCCTAATCATTCATGACCACAGTCTAGAACAATGCTTTTCACTAGAATTTTCTGGGCTGATGGACATGCTATTTAAATCTGTGGTGCCCAGTATGGTTAGCCATTAGTTATGTGTCAATGTTGGATGTTTGAAATGTGATTAGTGTGACTGAGGAACTGAATTTTAACTTGTAATAAATTTAGCTAATTTAAATTTAAATAGCACCATGTCGACAGACCCTATGAGTGAGGGAAGCTCCGAGAACCTCAGGGAATCGTGAAATCTGCTGGACTCTAATAGTACTCGCGATAGACTTACTGTCTCTTTTTAGCCTCTTCATCTTTGTCTGGTTCATCATTCCTGGCTATTTTGGGTCTACTATAAAGGTATGGATTAATATCCATGTGAGCCAAATACAATTGGATTCCCTCATCTAGAATTCTGCATTGCTCCAAACTTTGAAGCATTTTGAACACAAGTGGAAAATTACATGCCTGACCTCATGTTTTGGGTTACAGTTAAAATGTAGGCACACAGATGCATGTGGTGGTACACACCTATAGTCCCAGCTAGTTGAGAGGCCAAGGCAGGAGGATGTGAGTTCTAAGTTATCTGGACAATAGAAGGAGAGCTTTCCTCAAACATCAAAACTAAACCAAGCACAATTACAGCCAGGCAGACACACTAAAAATCTTACTAATGAGCTAGAGAGATAGCTCAATGGTTAAAGGTGCTTGCTTGTAAAGCCAGGTGGCCTGGGTTTGCTTCCCCAGTTCCCCAGAGAAATCCAGATGTACAAAGTGACACGTGTGTCTGGAGTTTGTTTGCAGCAGCAGGAGGCCCTGATGTGCTCATTCTCTCCTTTTTTCCTTCTTTTTTTCTCTCTCCCTCTCTCAAGCAAATAAATATTGTAAAAATATACAAAATTACTTTCACAACAATAGCACCACAGGCTACTAGGCATTTCATGATGATTACTTCATTCATTATTTCATTCATTTATTCCTCATGACTCTGAGAGGGAAGAAGATGAGAATGAGGAAACTGAAGCTGAAGAATTTGCCCTAAGCTTCACAGATATGGCAGAGACAGGATTCGAACCCAGGTTTATCAAGCATTACTTCACCTCAAATGTTTCATCAAGGCCTCTCTTTTTACCCTGTTTCCATTCCACAGGAGTTCTGTCCTGGGCTATTCCCAGGCCACGTGGAACCTATGACAGAAGCCAGAAGGTCCAAAGCACTGTCCCATAACTAGTGTCGTTGGCCTTGGACATTTTGGTAGTTTATAGAGTTGATGTATTGTTAGCATATACTCATTGTTTAAAGCAGTGGGTTTCATTGTACATTTTCATACGTGTGTGTGATGTACTTTGAGCATACACACCCTCCACCTCTCATAATGTTTTCTTCTCCTTTACACTTATTCTCTCAATAGTTAAGCATTTAAAATAGGTATTGTCATTCCTTTTACAAGACAGAAAACTAGATCACAGAAAAAGTATTTGGCCAAGACTGTACACTTTTTGGGTAGTGGAAATTCATTTCTAATCCCATCTACTGGCTCCAAAAATCTTTTTCTGTGCTATTCTCTTATCATGTAATCTTTAAACCATGCCTCTCCACCCCACCCTGATTCACCCTTCTGGGAGCCACACAAAATTCCCTTTTCAGGACGCATGTCCTGAGTTTTATTTAGGAAGACAAGCTTATGGATCAGGAGCATTGGAAAACCAGACTAGACAGTCCCAGGAATGAGCTGATTGGCGTGAAGGCACACCTGACACTTTGGTTGTGTCCTGCTTTCCTCTCACACCAGAACTTTCTCTGACATCTCTTCTTCCTGGGAGCTCAGTGCTTTTCCAGGTCACCCGCAGTTATTTATACACAAATTTGGACTAAGGTGCTAATGAGTTCTCTTGGAGGCTGTGGGCGAGCAGCGGACCCAGAGGACGTGCTCTTCAAGGAGCAGGTCTGGGCAGGCTATAAGGGCCGGTCCTTCTGGGCTGGCCTGCTTTGGAGTACCTCAAAAAACTGTACCATTGCCCCCATACACAAGGGGGAAGGAAAAAAAAAACAATGAAAAACTGGCCACCTCTGGTGCAGTTCATAACCTCCTATCCTATGGACAAACCCAGAATGCGCACCGAGGAAGGACTCCAGTGGGTAGGGGACAGAGAGGAGGGAAACGGGGACACATTCACAAAGTCTGCTCATACAATATATATACTTATTCATAATAAAGATATTTTTTAAAAAAACTGTACCAAGAGGCCTCCCGTCCTAGCTGTGTAAAGAGTGAGTCCTGCATTATTTATGGTTGTTGTGGATTGAAATGCCAATTAGGAAGTCTTTTCTCTTCTGTGTTCCTTTTCTCATCATTGAGATAAAAATGCCCGATAGACACAAGTTAAGGGAGAAAAGATTTATTTTGTCTCACATTTTCAGAGCAGTCAGTCCATGGTTTGTGTTGTAGTCAACTTCTCGTTGTTGCACAGAAAGAACCTGACCAAAAGTGGCTTGTGGAGGAATGGGTTTATCTTGGCTTAAAGACTCAAGGGGAGACTCCATCATGGCCGGGAAAACAATGGCATGAGCAGAGGGGTGGACATCACCTCTGCCACAGCACTTCAAACAGTGGCAGGAAGGTGCGCCAAACACTGGCAAGGGGAAGCTGGCTTATAACCCCATAAGCCCGCCCCCAACTACACAGCTTCATCGAGGTTGTAAAACCCAAACTGCCATCAGCTGGGGATCCATCCTTCAGAACACATTCATTTGTTTGTGGGGGACACCTGGATCAAACCATGACAGCCAGGTCAACTACTTTTAAAGTCAGAGTTACATCTTGATTTGTAGCTGCTTACGGTTTTAGTGTGGTGTTGGCAACATCTTGAGATCAGCAAGAACCGATGGTTTGTCTTGAACTGGTTTTATTTTCTGGAAGACATAGGAAAGCAAAAGACAGAACCAAGGCAAGGTAAAAGAGTGTAAACAAAAACCTATGTGCTCACCAGAGAGGACTGGGGGCTTCTCTTAATGCACCTGTAGGATCTCAGTGACTCTCCACTCATAAAACGAATGCTCCACCCTCAGCAGTCCTGTCAAGGGAATGGTACTGTGATAATCTTTGCTTAAGCATTTCCTGGTGGCTCTGTGCCTCATCCCTAATATCTACGACAGGAAAGCATAACCATTTATTTAGTTTCTGTTTTTCCTTTGAGTGTCATCTTTACTTAAGCTTCTTATTGGATTGCAAGCTTTTGGGGTAAGGATCTAGGCCTGACTCATGTTTGCGTAAGTCCAAATCTCTGATGGTTTAAGGGCTCTCATCTGCAATAAGAGGACTTTAGACATCTTTCTCATGTCGCTGTATTGGTCACTGTAATTATGTGAGAGGCTGGCAAAGAAGCCTTGCCGTCTCTCCATGGTTTAAATCAAAGAATGCTGATTCCTAACTCTCACCGCCATTCAAAACAGGTGCAGAAACTCTCTTCTAAGTGACGGATCAGGGATCCTGGCTCCCTGGGTCTTTTGAGCATATGTCTTGTACAGTTTCTTGCAGCCCTTGGTGTATCATTTAAGTTGGGCAAGCTACCAGAGGTCAGGTAGGGGAACACATGGAGATTTTAGGTTGCAGTCCTTCATCATTTTTGGATGTGTCCCTTTGACTATTGCAATGAATCTGGGAGGTTCAGGCTTGTATGTGTTCAGGAGGAGGAAATTATGTCACTGAGCATCTAGCCTGTCTGTGACCTATTGTGACTTTTTCCTCTGGCAAGCTTGGAAAGGAGAGAATGGGGAAGGTTGCCTCAGGCTGCTTTCCAAGTCAAATCCCATCACACCTCTGTCTCTGCTTTGTCTGATTCCAAGCTAGAAGACTCCACTCTACTGTAGGACATCATCCACTCTCCTGCTAACTATTTTCTCCAGTTCCAGAACTTTCCATTACAAAGCTGACCTCAGGGTGAGGATGTTCTGGGCCTTTTTTTTTTTTTGGCTATTCCACATAGATCTTTCCTTCCCTTTCAGCTGAGCCAAGACCAGACCATATTAAAATGTTACTAAAGGTTTTAATATCACAGAAGGCAATTGCAATGCAGAGAAATGTAAGAGAGAAATGAGCTTTCTCTGTCAGCCAGGACTCTGTCCTCAGAGTCCATTAGATAAAGTCTGCAGGGTTCCTCTTGTCTGCCTCATAATAGTGAATGTCAGCATTCTTCACTGAGAAGATTTCATGTGTGTCCTCTAAGTCACAGATCTCACGTCCCCAAATCCTTCCAAAGGATAAAAATCTCCCTGCCTTCTGAGTCTTCTTTTCCTGGCCTGTGTCTATCCATGCCAATAATAGCCTGTGAGACTTCTTCTTTCCTTATGAAAACAAAAATGCAGCTTCCAAGAAGTCACAGAAGGTGCTCCCTGTGCTCAGAAGCAGAGTCCTTTAGAACACAGTAATTAGATACTTGTTTTTCCACAACTGAGTTAGGTTAAGATTACATTAAGTCAGCCCAGACTGTTAATTTCCAGGGTTCTTTTTTGTTTCACACAAAACATCCATGCCTGTAAACCCCTGACACCATCTTCGTGTCACAGCCAATCAGCTCAAGCCACTTAGAAGCAGCAGCAATAATTTGTAGGTTGATGAGTCTGAATTGATATTGAACAAGTCTCCCTACAATGAGCTGGACATTATAGGACCAAGCAAGTCAATTGAACCTTTTGCCATTAGAGTTACAAACCACATATCCCAGAACATGTTCTCTGCGTAATTTTTTAAATTTATTTTTTTGTAAGAAGAAAGAGAGAGAGAGGGAGAGATAGAACAAAAGAGAGAGAGGGGAAAAAGAGAGAAAGAGAAAGATGAGAGAGAGAGAGAGAGAGAGAGAGAGAGAGAGAGAGAGAGAGAGAGAGAGAGAGAATGGACATACCCAGGGTCTCTAGCCACTGCAAACTCCAGATGCATGCACCACTTTGTGCATCTGGTTTTACATGAGTACTGGGGAATCAAACCTGGTTTTTAGGCTTTGCAAGCAAGCACTTTAACTATTGAGCGCCTCTCCAACCCTCTGCACATTTTTAAAAGAAGATAGAATCTGCTGATGGATAAGAAGAGCCCATTAAAATAATTTAAGTATAAATTAGGTGTGCAAAGAATTTATTGCTGAGCAACAGGACCCAGAGGCAGGAGGTGAAGCTATTTCACAGCGCCTTGGGCTCACTCCTGCTCTTTCTCACTCATTGGGCACAAGCCTCATTTCCACAAACTCGCCTCTGCCTGTCCATATACAAGGTGGAAGAATGGATATACACAGTCCAAACACATCTTATTTCAGTTCAGGTAGCCAGCAGAAATTTGCAAGCCCTTTCTAGTCCTAAGTCTAGTTCTACAAAGAGAGTTCGACATCTGAGATGGCCACCTTTTATCTAGCTATTCCCAGAAAAAAAGACCATGTATATAAACTTCTCTGCCATTGGGTACCTTGTGATTTGAGTGTGTCATTTCTTACAGCTACGTTTTCCAGGACAAGTGTATTCTTATTCAAATGCAAAGTCATTTTCTAATGTATTTAATACAGAATATTGCTCAAAACACATACAACTTTTCTGAATTTGAACTTCATTAAAATGTCCTCAATCTTAGGTTCAAGCTTGGGTCAAAACTCAAATTCCTTGTTTTCCCCTTCCAGCAGGAAGAAAACATGTTCCAAGCACTGAGTCTGGAAATGGGCTCAGCCCCGAGAGGACAGCCAGGGATGCTGTAGGTTCCGTTTTCACATCTGGCTCCACATTCTGGATTCACATCTGGCTCCAGGTGGCTTGGTGTTTTTCCCAAGATGCTTGCATCAGCCTCACACCTTAGAGGGTTCTTTGTACACGAGAGGCCCTCAACTAATGGTGTTGAAATGTCTGAATCACTGTTCATTTGAACTGAATTCAAATTGACTTGGGCTTCCAGAACTTTCATTTAACTGATGGTTAACCACATCCGAGCATCTCTCTCTTTTCCTTTTTGTTAACGAACAGACTTTAATTGGTATTTTTGGTCTTCAGCTTTCTGAAATGTTCCCAGCTCTCTTGACAGGCAGAACTAATTCTCACCCCTTCTATCTCATGTTAGTAACTGGCTTGCATTGTGAGTAAGTCATTCTGAATTTCCATTACTCACACTGAGTCTGCCTACCCAACTACAGTGTGAACTGATTAAACGTGGGGATGCTCTTTCTATATGCCGCTGCATGTCAGATGCTCAAAAGATATTTTTGGAAGTGTGAATCAATAAATGAATGAGCTACATCCTGAGGCAGATCAGACATCAGGTAAAAATTGAGTCACCATTACAGTCATCAAAACATTTTCCTCTGGATACATACCCCAGATTCTATCAGATATTTCTGATATTTCTCAGGGATGAGATTGTATATTTTCTCCTTCCTTCATTCATTCTTTTAAATGTATTTTAGGTGTCTTCCAGAGCCAAATAATAAACCAGATGCTGGGGGTACATTGATAATAACTGATGATGATAATTCTTTTGAGTAGTTAGGAAACAGTGAGTAGCACTTCTCTTTGCCATGCTTTAACTAATCTAGAAATAAAACAAGGAGATGGTATACAAAATCCAAGTTACCACAGTTCAAGACTTCCTGACAATGCTTATATTAGAGAATACACTTTCAGTCTCTGCACAAGTGGGTTTCTTACTACTAAATTGGAGAATTAAAGTGACTCAGTCACTCAGTGACAAGAGTGATTACTTGTGTGGTCAGTCTCTGTAAAATAAGCCATCATGGAGAAGCAGGATGTGTGCTAAGGAAGCCTTGCCCCCACAGAGCAGGCATTGATAGGACAGAATCTTCCTGGTTTATCTCATGGAAATCATACTGTTCTTACCTCTACCCCCAACCCACCTGGCTATAGCTGTAAATTTTTCACATAACAACCAGCACAGACAATAGCTCTGTAGTCAATATGCCTGGAAGATGCAGCAAGAGCTGGTGTCCATCGATGGCTACAATGGTTCGGTGACACTTGGCCAAGGCTACTGAAAACTGGTCAAGGCTATCGTGTCTGGGCTGATGCTTGTGGCTGTCACCAGAAAGTCTGCATGCTCAGCATCTCTGAGAGTTTCTGCATGGAGAACTCTAGTGGTTTCTCCTTGTTTTTTTTTTTAGTGCAATTCCCCAGCCTAACACTCAGGCTGGGGTGGTGAGGACAGAGCAGGAGGGCACTCTGAGGGACGGTGACTCCCAAGGAGGTCATCATGGCATCACAGAGAGATGTCAGCAGAACTGAAAGCAGCCAGCCTTCATCTAGCCTTTCTCTTGGGGAGTGTGATCATTAAATTATGTTGTCTACTTGACCTGTTAGCAATCCACAGTAATCTTGAGTGTTGTGTACAGATTTCCTCTGAATTGAAGAGAGAAAATAGGCTCAGGGGATTCAGAAAGTCATGTTAGCTAGAAACAAACATCCCTTCCTCGGAGGGCAGTGTGGAAGGGAAGGAAATTCCAGAGACTCAGGAAGTCAACAAGTCTGGAAAAGGGTTGCAAGACCATGCCCTAAGGCTATATAAAGGGAAGACAATCTCTCCTACTGCCTGTTAGCTGATGTATGTGTGTTGGTGTTAATGATGGTTTTTCTCTCTCTGTGTTTGGACCTGTAAAAGTTTTGGACCTCTTTCAACATTATTGAACTTCCCCCTGGATCTGGCTCTGTAACTGCAATAAATCCCTTCCTCCCATGACTGTGCCTGGTTTGGAGGTTCATCCCAGTGGTGTGTGGCTGACTGCGACAGGGAGCCTGTGCTGGATCACATCACCTTCCCTGAATTATGCATTAGTTATGCTTGCAAATAATTTAATAATGTGTGAATAACACCAATTATTTGCAATGTATTTTTATTTTGGTGTGAAATTAACCAAATATGTTATCATATTAAATGAAAATGTGCTAAATATGAGTTTTTACAGCCCAGTGTTGGTATTTCTTAATTGGATATTTTGGGTGTTTTACAAAAAGGAGTTTAAAACTTCATGATGCCCCCACTCACCCCTTTTATCCTTCTGTCCTTCCACTTTGGGCCACTGTTAACACAAGGCTGCTGTAAGTTACTCCATAGTGTGGAAAATGGTGGCAGTTCAGACTGTGCCTTGCCCTGAGGGACTTCATTTTACAATCAGCGTTTGACTCCATTTTGAGGGTGGTGGATGACTGTGTGTCTGGGGACAGGTAACTGGCACTAAGTGGGTGGTGGTCCGGCACCATCCACTCAGGACAGACATACCTGGGAGTAGAGAGGGTGATGACATCCTTTAAGTTTATCAGGGTGAAATGTAACCATAGGGGCATATGGGCATGTTAAAATTATATCTGGAGGGCTGGAGAGATGGCTCATTAGTTAAATCACTTGCCTGTAAAGCCCAATGACCTGGGTCCAATTCTCTAGTACTCATGTAAAGCCAGATGTACGAGGTGGCACATACATCTGGAGCTCGTTTGCAGTGGCTGGAGGCCCTGGTGCACCCATTCTCTCTCTTTTTCTCTGCCTCCCCCCTCTCTCTGCTTACAAATAAAGAAATAAAATTAAAAATATGTATCTGGTAAATCAGGCCAAAGGACCTATTGGACACTCCAGATTGAGGGAAGCATGTAACTCCCTCACCTGGACCTAACAAAGAAGTGGACCCTGCAATGGTGACAACACCAACCTATCATCTGATGGCTCAGTGTGTGCCTTACGTACCTCCTGACTATTCCAGAGGCTTTGGCCCAGCTTCGATGCCTGTTGATGTAACCTATTCAACTGGCATCTGCTCTTCCATCTTAACCTGGAGTTTGTTGATTCATCTGGACTCTGTCCTGCCCTTCACTCACCTCACATATGCAGCTCAGACCCTGCAGCCTGACTCTGCTCAGCAACAGAAGCCTCTCCAGCTTGTCTTATAGCAGGTCGTCTTATCAGTACAGAGACTTTTGTATTTCCATCAGTTTCCCAGCTCTGGCCTCTCAGGCCTCTGTGAAACTGTTCCTTTTTAACTCTTGGCCATCATTCTGTAACCTACATATATGTTCTGTGTGATGTGTGATTTGAGCATTCACAATAGTAATTACAAGTGGAATAAAAGAACCGGTGTTTGCCTAGGCCAGGGCTACCAAGGAGAGCCAGAGCACGTGGCAATTACAGCCATTGAAACTGTCATACCTTGTGGATATTTGTTAGTCAATAGATTCTGACATTGTGGAAAGTGTGCTTGTCCAATCTCTACACAGTGTGCTCACAACAGCCACTGTCCTGTGTAAATGTACTTGCTAAACAGTCTTCCTTCCTGAACAGAAGTGCTTTCCCAGGAGGCTCCTCTACCCTTCATGCAGGCAAATTCTTCGTGAGTCTCCCAGCTACCCACAAATCCTTGCAACATGCCTTGGCATGTCTGAGTCCTGGAGTGGACCAATTTATGCGCATGCTAGGTTCCCTGCAGGAACAGGAATGAACCAGGAGGTGTGGGCTTACCTAAATTAATCCGGGAGCTTATGTCAATTAGTAAAAACCTTGAAGAGATCCCAGGAGGACTCTGTTTCTTGGATTTATTCCTATTCCTCCACATTAGCTTGTCTTCCATATTCAATCCAGACCCAATCAGCCTGTTTCAACAATCACGCCTCAAAATCGTGTGTGCCAATAATATAAGAAATATTTCACAAATATTCTCTTTGGGGATTTGGATAAACAAAGCTTGCTGGGGAGTTCTAGAACTTCCTGCATTTTGTTCACCTCATGGAAGAATCTTACTTCTGTTTATTTTTAGGACTCGAAGGTATTTGTGATACGTGTTTCTCTGAATCATCTGGGGGAGGTGCTTGTTGAAATAAATGCCTGGGAAGTTGGTGATGGAAGGAACGTGTGACTGCTCACGAATGCACTGTTAGTGTCCTTCTGCCGACCAACGAACCCAGCTAGTTCCTCTGAACACACAGCATCCTCCTCCTATTCTTTGGGTATTTACAGTACCCAAATTCACTGGCAGTTCTAGCTAATGCTTCCACCAGGATCTAATTTCAGTTCAAAGAAATCAGAAGAACAGAGCATGGAAGACATATGGGGTTTTATTAGAGTGCAGGATGATGGCCAGATGGACAAGGGCCCATTGTGCTGATCAATATTGTAGGAAAGTTTTACATTATTTCTAAATAGTACAACAGACAGCTTTCCTGAGGGGCAGACATATATAAGAGACAGCTTTCCTGTGTGGGTGATTGACAGGCCCTTTTGGACTAGAAGGTGAAATTGTAAGCCTTCTGCTACATGGTGATCTATTTTTTAAACTATTTTATTAACAGATATATAGGTAGATAGATAGATAGATAGATAGATAGATAGATAGATAGATAGATAGATAGATCCTCCAGCCACTGCAAATGAACTCCAGATGCATGTGCCACTCTGCATCTAGCTTATGTGGGCACTGGAGAATTAAACCCTGGTCCTTAGGCTCTGGAGGCAAGTGCCTTAACCGCTGAGCAAGCTCTCCAGCCCCTACATGGTAGTCTAACAAGGATTAAAGTGCCTGCCACCAGGCTTAGTTATCACTAATGACCTTCCACTCAGTTTGGGATGTCAGAGATATGACTCAAGTTCCGTTCCTCTAACCAGTAGCTAGAGTTCTGCTCTTCCAGTCCTTGGTTTTATAAGCTCCTGATGATGAGGGAGGGGTCCAGCCTGAAGGTCCCCTGATCCTGTTAATATCTAACCAGCTACCTGACAATGTCACCACCAGCGCATGCCTGCCAGGAACACAGATGGAGAAGGTGGGGAGGCTCATGCTCTCTTAGCTAACATGGCTTTGGGAAGTGAAAGATACCTCTCAATGATTCAGCAAGCCTGCCTCCAGTTCATAGGCCTTTTGTAACACCAGGGAAAAGCCGTGGAGAAGAGAAATAATGTTCTTAACCCAGTAGGAGTTATCAGGAAGGAAAAATCCAACGGGAAGATGCCCAGGAGGGATGAGAATGTGGCAGATACTGTACCTGCTCATCTACTTTCCAGGTGGGAATTCTAGAAGCAGGAGGGGCTCAGTGGCTCTGTTAGTCACAGCCACCCTTGGCAACACTTGTTAAAGTGTCTTTCTATCCCTACTGCTCGCAGGTCTGCATTTTGCTAGATTATTTGCTCTTTGAGGACAAAAGCCTTATTTGTATCATTTTAATATTCGATCTCCAGCTCTGGCACAAACATACCAAATGAGAGATGTGCTCTGTTGGAATTTGTTCTTTTAGCTGTATCCTCTACTCAAAGAGAAGCCCAGACAGAAGGAATCTCTCTCTTTCATTGGACTACTTAACTCACAGTCCTTCATATGCTAAAGTTGGCTTTCTTTTCTGGAGGATAGAAAGTGGTAGCTTGAAAGAGATTAATTACTTGGAGAATAAGTACTTAACTACTTGAAAAATAACAGTGCTTAAAACTCTCCCGAATTTGATTGGTCCGCCTGTTGAGTGTTTCTTAGCACTATAGGGCTGTTGTAAACATTCTCCTGCAGAGCAGTAAAGACTTCGTCTCTCTATCCTTTTAGGCTCAATGGCTTGGGCCTGTGGATAAAATCAATAAAAGACAGATTAACAACATAAAAGCAAAAAAAAATCTATTTTAATTACATACATATTCATCACTCTTCACAGAGGAAAAAAAAAAAAAAGGTCTGGCCCAAGGAGGCAGCCAGAATTAGGGATTTATGAACCACCTTGGGCTAGACAAGGAAAAAAGGAATTTTTATCTTAGCAGGGAAGGTAAATTATGGAAAAGTAACCAGAGCCAGAATCTATTAAGATAGTTTTGCAGACATAAATTGGTGTTCTCTCCACTGGTTAGAGTTGTTATATTCTTTCTTGGTGTAGGAGAGAGGACAGAGAGAGAGAGAGAGAGAGAGAGAGAGAGAGAGAGAGAGAGAGAGAGAGAGAGAGAGAGAGAGAGAATTTCACCTCCACATCAGCACTGCTTTTGTAAATGTAAATTGACTTTCAAAAGGGAACTGCTCTATTTTCCAAGCTTTTCCTACACCTGCTATTGGTCGATTGCCTTCAATCAGAGTAGTTCTTATACTGAGGGGCTTGGGGATGGAATGTTCCTGTCTCCATCATAATTGGGATAGATTTCAAACATTAGATATGCTTCAGTTGGCATTGTCAATACAGTTTGGAAGCAATACTGCTCATTTCTCTAGCTCCGGTGTACCTGGACGCTTCGTCGAATGGACTCCAGTGGCCTATGAGGTTTGGCTTATTATATCTTAAAGTAAGAGAAGGCTGGAGAGATGGCCCAGTCATTAAAAGACGCTTGCTTGCAAAGCCTGACAGACAGGGTTCTATTCCCCAGTATCCACATAATGCCAGATGCACAAAGTAGCTCATGCACCTAGAGTTTGTTTGCAGTGACAGGAGGCCCTGGTGCACCTATATTCATCTCTCTCTGTGTCTGCCTCTTTCTGTCTGCTTCTGTCTCTCTCCCCTCTCAAATAAATAAATAAATAAATAAATAAATAAATATATTTTTAAAAGTAAGATCTTTCTTACTTACTTTCTCAAACTCTTTCATCACATCAGTTGGCCCAGACCCCATTGAACACATCTCAGCAAGAGGCAGCATAAAGAGGAAAGACAGCAAGGTGCATGTGTGGACTTGAGAGAGCTCAACACAGCAGAAGTGCCTCTGGGAGGAGGAAGAGCTACTGGTCAACACTGTGTATTTGTGGTTTGCCCCCTGGGTATCCGATCCTGCTTCTGTTGAGAGCTCCTGTTTTCTTTTTGGGATCCATCTCTTTTCCACTGTATTGAGATCTAAGCCAATTATTACTGCATATTTTCTTGGTACAAAAATGGGCTTGAGGCCTCTATTGGTCTTATTTGTGTGAGTTACTGGTTCTTTCTTAAGGAGTTCTGAATCAAGAATACTTCTTGTTAGTTTTCTACCAGGTTTGAGTCTAGAAGGAAGCTGTTTCTGGAGTAGGTAGCCACCATTTTAGGACCATACAGAAAAACAGGGACCATCAGAGATGGGTTAGTTGAGTCACAGGACACAGAGAAAACTAGTTCCAGAAATTATCCAAGCCTCTGAATCATAATGTTCTTGAAACTTCTGAGCTTTCCAATGATGAGCCAATGGATTCCCTTTCTGGTTGGCACAGGTTTGGACTGAATACTCTGTTACCTGTAACTGACAATTCCCAGTTTATACATTAGCCTCGTTAAATTCCTTCTTCAAGTCCCAAGGATGAACATAAGGTGAAGGAAAACTGAAAGAAAAAGCCAAAGAAATTTTAAGTGCTCTAGAAGGCTGTAGAGCTGGCTTAGTCAGTAACGTGCTTGCCCTGCAAATAGGAGAACCTGAGTTCAGATTCCCAGCAGCCATGGAAAAGCTACATGTACAGTGCACACCTATTATCCCAATATTGGGGAAACAGAGACAGGAGGATATCCGAGACCCGCTGGCTGGCTAGTCTAGCCTACCCAGGAAGTTCCCATTTACCAAGAGACCTTGTGTCAAAAAATAAAGTGTACAGCAGTTGAGGAAGACACCTGGTGTCAACCTCTTGCCTCCACACTCATGTGCACAAGTGTACTTATACATATGAACACACATGGCTACATATGCACCCTGTACCCCCCCCCCCACATACACAAAGAGAACACTGGAAATGTCAATGGAGTGTGAGGTGTGAGTATAGCTACCTTGAAATGAGAAAATCTATGATAATTCCTGAATGGTGACATGTGAGAAGTTTGGGTAATGTCTAATATTTGACTTCTCCTCCAATTCAGTTTTGGAGTTGAATTTTTAGCCAAGTCCTAAACATTTTTATTTAAAACATAGCCTTAATAATCTAAATATAGGTTACAAATCTTCCCAAAGCCTACTGACCTTCTGAGAACTATGTGAGGCACAAAAACCAAAAATAAACCAAGTCCCCTTTCTAAAACTTTCAAACATCTGAAAGTCAAAAAGGGGCACAGATTCCAACAGTTCAATTCACTCTGAGATTTAGTTACTAATAGCAACAGATAGTTATTTTGAACACAAACTCTAACACTGTTCTCTGTCTCCATATTCTAATTGGCAAATGGGTAGCAAATCTGTGGTAATGCCCTACAGTGAAAATATGAGGTCATTTGAGATAGTCCTAGACCCATGATAGATTTCTACTCCACCCCGTAATAAATTACTCAGTATCTATGGCTTCCATTCTAGTGTTGTTTCCCACTTCTGCTATTCAGAACACAAAGTTCTCCCATGGTTAGAGGTTCAGTTTAACCTACACAAAAATATAGTGTAGATGATTGAATGACTAGGTGATGAAGAAAAGGAGAGAATACAATGATTTTCCAAAAAAAAAAACACTACTGGGAGGAAAAATGATAATTGGGGGCTAGCTGAGAAGTGATGCTGTCACATACAAACTCCTCTGCAGGAGGAAAGAGAGGTGGTTTATTCTTACTAACCTTTCCATTCATGTCTAGGGAATTTAATGCATCACTTTCTAGCCATGTTCAACCCCGTTATTGGCATCTAGTGTGAGACCAGCTAGCGATAAATCACGTGAATTTACTGTTTTGTACATGGAAACTTTCTGCTTCTGAATACATGGTCCATCACTTTTGTCTCTATCTGGGTCCCGTGAGACAATAAGGGAAGTTCCTTCTGTGGATAGAGAATTGTTTTGCCCAGACCCTCATCCCAGATGAGGTCCCAGAGATGGGAAGTCACTGGGCTCGTGTGCCTAGCTGAAAATAGGCACTGCCTTTCTTCACTGGCTGGCTTTGCTATTTCCTTTGGCTTTCCCTGACTGTAAACACCATGTGTTGGACTCCAGCCTTTAGCTCTCTTCATCTGAGATTCTTGTCAGTTTCTTCTTCCTTGCTGTCCCACACTGCTGAGCCATAAGAATACCACTGCACAGAATTCACCACATATGGCAGTCAGGATGAGAAAAATACAGTCATGTATTAGTTAGCTTTTGCTACCTAACAAACATGTCAGTGTTTAGTGGCTTAAAATAACAGCATTCATTCTGCTTCTAAGCAATTTTGGAGAGGTTGGAGGAACAGTGTATCCTCATTTCACTTGGCTTCAGCTTGGAGTGGCTCAAAGTCTCATCTGTAGACGCCTTGATGATGGGGTGATTCAAACAGCCAGGACCCCTCAAGCATGTTGCTGTCTCAAAACGAGTCAGTTCACACCAAAACGAGTCTACAAAGTTACTTTCACCCACATCATATAACATGGTAGAGATGAGTTTCTCTCCCTTTGAATACAGATCCACCTTAGTCACTGGCTTTTAAAAATGAATATAATGCAGTCTGAGTGACTCTGTGTCTTCTGATGTTGTTGTAGGAAAATCAATATAACGTCCACTAGTCTGACTTTATAGGGCACACACCTTGGGGGCCTTGAGTTAGCATGTGAGAAATCTGACTCTCTGGACGCCATCACACTGGAGAGAATGCATGCAGAGGCCACCATGAACCCCGGAAGCAATGGCCCCCAAAGAGCATGGGTGGAGGAGACATCCAGGGGCATTAGCCAGAAGCTGTTCCACCGTCACTGTGCCTCACAGAGTGAATGAATAAAAGTTGAAGCACACAGCAAAACATCACCATTGTTTCTGAATTGAGAGCATTGCAAAACACGAGCCAAAGCCTTTCTTCCTGAATCCTGCCAGTCCCGAGACACATGACAGATTTCAGTTCTGGCCACACATCAGTTACAGCATCCACCTCACTCGCCTAGAACCACTCGCTAAAGGGGCATTTTGTCTTTCAAGAGAGGATGAGCTGTTTGGCTTGCAGGGTTCGGAGTCAGAAAGGAAAGGTGTGGTTACCGCTTGGGTTTTGTTTTGTTTTTGCCTATGAGATCATAGAAAGATGCCAATATGGGGTTGGAGACATGAATACAATTTCCATGTGGATAAGCCAGAGTTCTGTAAACACAGGACTAAATCCAGCATAAGGAAAAAGTTAAATGTTTTGCTTTAAAAATTGGTTCATAATCACACAAGTTTTGCAATTACTTCATGTAAAGGTTCAAAGCAACCTTTTGTGTGTTTTCCTTTCTTTAGATAAAGACAATCCCTTTCAGGATCCTGAGCAGAGGCACCTGAGTCCTATGAGTAATTCAGGGACATCTGTTAGCAGAGCCACCCCCAAAGCATGGAATGTTCAAGGCAGTAAATTGTGTAGGAAGTAGAAAGGCTGGATACAGAACTCCACCCAGGAGATTCCCTGCTGATGTGACTGGACACTTACACTCCAGCTGGTCCTGAGCTCCATGCCTCAGCCCTGCTCCATTCAGCTCCAGCCTGGAGCCAACCATTATTCCCTTCCCTTTCCCCACTCTGACCATTGTTGTGAACTTGACTCTGATGCAGCCTAACCACTCTGTGTTACTGACTTTACTGCCTATTTGGTCTGAGTGTCCAGCTCTTCCGCCTGGCAACCTGATCTTCAGACCTCCTTAAATCTGCTTAGCTGCTCCTGACCTTGGACAGTGTTCAGACTCCTAATTAGTCACAGCCTATCCCCCATAGCGTGAGCATTTTCATTTGGCACACATTTCAGCTGAGTTGAGGTTGAGCGAAGAGTCCCCATGTCTGTGGTTCTTATTCCATTAGTGTTGAGTCAATGTAATTCAGGGATAGCTTCAATCCTCTCAGTAATAGAATCTCTCTCCTCGTGGTTCTCAGCAGGAGCAGGTGTAGGAGAGGCTCAAGAAAGTCCTCATAAGCCTGTATCAAATTCCTCATGAGCAGGAGAAACAGCTCAGCATAGAAAGCTGCCCTCCTTTGCTAAATGCTTCTGATGCATTTTCCAGGGAGCAAGCCTACTTTCCTACCTGCTTCTTCAGAAGTCACTGCAATGGAACAGGCTGGCTTTTGCATTTCTGCAACAGGAGCCAGACACGAGAGAAACCCAGAGACGTCTACAGAGTGTCCAAACTTTTGGCTTTTGTTGGCAACATGGGATGAAGAATTGTACTGGACCATACTTTAGAACGTGCCTGGAGTGTCTTTTCCTCAGTGGATGTATGCTTGAGTCTTGGAGTGTAGCTATCATTTCCTCTGCCCTCAGTGAGTAGAGCCAGTGACAGCAGGAGAGGGAATCACTCTCACAGTTGCTGGGTCCACTGTGCTGAGTGTATTTCCCCTGCACTTTCTGAGCAAATTAAATGATCTGGAAAGAATATACGAGACAAGAGTGTCTGGCTAGGCTATGACAACAGCAGAGAATTGAGAAGAAGGGAGTGCCTTCTTGTCCCCCTGAGTTGTCACCTTCTCTGAAGATTCTCATATTTCTGGCATTTCTTCTTCAAGAAGAACTTTGTACAATGAGACCTTTGAGTAGTGTCATGGTTTGATCCAGGTGTCCCCCACAAACAAATGAATGTGTTCTGATAGATCGATCCTCAGCTGATGGCAGTTCAGGAATTAGAACCTCACTAGAGCTGTGTTATTGGGGCGGGCTTTTGGGGGTTATAAGCCAGCTCCCCCTTGCCAGTATTTGGGACACCTTCCTGCTGCTGTTTGCAGTGCTGTGACAGAGGTGAAGTCTAGCCCTCTGCTCATGCCATCGTTTTCCCTGCCAGGATGGAGTTTCCCCTTGAGTCCGTAAGCCAAATAAACCCATTCCTCAACAAGCCGCTTTTGTTTGGGCTCTTTCTGCGCAGCAACTAGAAAGCTGACTGCAACAAGTAGTGATCATGACTGCTTCCTACTTGTCTAGTGTCTTAGTACTTCCTGTCTTTGATGAATCCTGTACTGTCTCAGTACTTCCGGTCTATGAAGTATCCTGTATTGTCTTTTAGTACTTCCTGTCTATGACCTTTCCTATACTTTCTCTTAGTACTTCCTGTCTAGGACCTTTCCTGTACTGTCTCTGAGTACTTCCTGTCTAGGACATAACCTGATCCCTCAGCCTCCCCATCTCAAGTGCTGAGATCAAAGACAAGGACTACAAAAAGAAAACCACCCAGGTCTTTTGCCATTTTGTTTTTGTTTTTATGCCAAGCAAGAAGAGGGGGAAGACAGAATGCAGGAGCTGGGGAAAGCTGGTTTAGAACCCCAGTATTTTCAGGGGGAAGAAGTGTGTGCAGTTCCAATCTGAACTGAGAAGATCTGTGCTTCTTTGAAGAAATCATGATACCCTGGGCTATGTGATTAAAGAGTGCTCTGGTGATAGAGACCCGGGGCCTATGGTTTAACCATTTCATAGTCAGGTGGTCTCAGGCTCCTTTGGCAAAGCAGAAAACAGTCTAAAGTTCTGGCTCTTAAAAGAGGTAGCAAAGAGAATTTAGGGTGTTATAGACATAAAAGGATTAGAGTTTAAAGAAGAAAGTGTTAGGCACCCTTGACAAATTTCAGGATGATCACATTCTTTCATCTGATCGTTAATTTCCCATAGTGAAGACTCCTGGGTCAGCCAGCTTGTGTTTGCACTCATATGCAATTCTCCCAACAGCCATGCGCACTCTCACCCCTCTTTCTGCCTTTCTGCAAACCCCCACCAAAATCACAAGTCAGCTCCTATCTAGGTCTTGCCTAAGACACATTTCCCAAGCTTGGCTGTGCAGAACCCTGTTCAACAAGCTGTTGATAAGCATGCTCTAAAGCCCGATGCCAAGATGAACACAATACAAGAAATTCTGGATTCAATTAAAGGGTTCCTCTGTCTTGTAACCTCTCAGGACTTTCAGTGTGCTAATTCACATAGTAACTTGCAAAAGAGAATAGCACACATATTTCCCAAGTGTGTAGGACCGTGATGGACTGTTTTGTGTTATGTGTGTGTTTCTTGTGAACCCAAAAAGTGGTTTGGGAAATGGTGGCCTAAGAACATTTTCCAGTTGTATAAATAGATCTTGTATGAGCCAACTCAGGTGTGAGGAGACATAAGGATGGAAACCTATTCTTCTACCTCTGCTTTTCAGTCAAGGGTCTGCACCCAGACACAGACCTCTGAGTGAGTTCTGACCCTGGCTCTCCCCTCTCTGGCCCCTAAGCTCAGCATTTAGGGTTCTCTCACTGTTCCTCCAAAGTATCTTCCCAATTTTACAGCATGAGGTGAGAATATAAGCAGACAGGACAGTAATTGTATCTCTTGCTATCACCTTCTGTACTTACCCACTCCCTGAATCTAGCCTTGTAATCTCTCCTTCCTTCCCCTTCTATCCTCTTTGAAAATGATATTTATTTAACTATCTTTTGTAGGTTTGTGAGTGTGGTACACATAAGTGGAGGCCAGAGGACAGCTACAGTTGTTGGTCCCTGCCTTTCACCTTGATTCAGGCAGGGTCTCTCACTGTTCACCATGGTTTGCCAGTCTAGCTGGTCCACGAGCTTCTGAGGAGACTCTCCTGTCTTGGCTTCCCTTCTTGCCATAGGTGCCCTGAGCTTGCAGACGTTTACTGTATAGCACCTGGCTTTCTGTGGGATCTGAACTCAGGCACTCACACTTTGTCCAAGCAGCAAGCACTTAATCCACTGAGCCATCACCCCCTCCAGCTCTCTTTCTACCTTTTTAAATGGGCCTCCTTCCCATCTTCACTTGTCAAAATCTAACCAGGTTTTCCAGGTCAGTTTTAAATGTGCCTGTTTAAGGCACCCTTTGCTGTCACCCCTTTCCAGAGCTGAAAGTTTTTTCGTCCCTTTCTCGAACCTATAGCTCACTTCTCAAGGTATTGCACATTTTTGTCTTAAATGATTACTTCCTAGTTTTGTCTTCTTTACTAATACTACCTCTGCCTTGCATGGTGGCCTGGGCCTTTAATCCCAGCATTTAGAGGCTAAAGTAGGAGGAGCACCATGTGTTTAAGGCCAGCCGGAGCTACAGAGTAAATTCCAAATCGGTCTGGATTAGAGTGAGACCTTGCCTCAAAACAAATACCAATACTTTCTAGCTGTTGATATCAGGTACTGGGTATGTTGTTAGAGGAACCTTATTATTTTCATACTTTTATTTATTTGCAAGGAGAGAGAGAGAGAGAGAGAGAGAGAGAGAGAGAGAGAGAGAGAGAGAGAGAGAGAGAGAGAGAATGGGTGGTGCACCAGGACGTTTAGCCACTGCAAATCAACTCCTGATGCATGTGCCACTTTATGCATCTGGCTTTACATGGGTCCTGGGAATTGAACCCAGATTGTTATGCTTTGTAAGCAAGCATCTTAATCACTGAACCATCTCTTCAGTCTTCTTATCTTTATTCTTAAAAATTAGTTGCATTATAACCATTTTGCAAATTGGCAGAAGAAGTTGGATCAGTCAAACATTTTAGCTAGGGTGATCTTTAAACCTAGACCCTGGTCTGTCTGCTTCCAAGCCTTTGGGCTAAAAGAAGTAGACTCTAGTCTGTATCTCATTAAAGAAAGATTGTGTATGTGTGCGGGTGGGTTGGGGGGAAAATGTGCATGCTGCAATGTGCGTGTGGTGGTCAGAGGACAACTTTGGGTGTCAGTACTTACCTCCCACCTTGTTTGAGACAAGGTCTCTTATGTGTTCACTGCTACATAAGCTAGGCTTGCCTGTCTCCCCCTCTCATCTTGCTGTGAATTAGAAATGCTCACTATTGCATCTGGCTTTTACATGGGTTCTGGGGAGTTGAACTCTGGCTGTCACTCTTGCCCAGCAAGCACTCTAATCCACTGATCCATCACCCCAGGCCAAGGAAAGAATTCTGTGAAATATTCCTGTGCTCAGGTTGCAAAATCCACATGTTTCAGAACCATGACTATCATATAGTAGAATCCTGAAGGGGTTTTTAACAGGAGTGTTTGCCAAGATTTGAGCAGGATGAGTGGAGTCAGCTGTTCTTTACAGTCACAATCATACCCAACAGTTCTGTAACAAAAAGGCTGTGATGGTTTTGTTGTCAACTTGTTCTTTTTAATTATCTTGGATGGGTCTCTGAGGATGTTTACAGAAAGGCAGCTTCTCAGTAGGGGGCATGATGTGAGGAAGCTCAGAGAAACTAGAAATGAGCATCCTTTCCTGGGAGGGCAGTGCAGGAAGGAAATTCCAGAGACTCAGGAAGCCAACAAGTCTGGGATAGGGTTGCAAGACCCTGCCCTAAGGCTATATTTATAAAGGGAGAGAAAATCTCTCTCTCTCCCCTCTTCCTGTTTGCTGTTTGCAGGTGTATGGTGTTGTTGATGGGTTTCTCTCTCTGCTTGGACTTGTGAAAGGTGAGCAGCCTCTTTCGCCATTATGGAACTTCCCCTGGATCTGTAGCTTCAATAAATCCTTTCCTCCCATAACTGTGCCTTATTTGGAGATGCATCCCAACAGTGTGTGGCTGACTATGACAAAGCCTTTAGCAATTCTTTTAGTAAATAGGCTCTTGTTTTGGTTTTATTCTTCTAATTCTGTGATTTCTGCAAGGCAGATAATGACTTCTTCACCAAGATCAAAGCAATGATAACACATTATACACTATAGGGTTTATCAATGTATCAGCTAGCTGATATATTGGTTGCTTCATATGCAGGTGGTCTCCAACTTAACAATGATATGTCATGATTTTTAAAACTTTACCACAGTATCATAATGAAATGCATCAAGTAGAAAGCATACTTCAAATTTTGAATTTTGATCTTTCCTTAGCAATATGGTCAACATGTTTCCTTGCCATACTGGGCAGCATCAGCAAGTCGCTGTTCCAATCAGCCCCAGGCTCTTGAGAGTTAGCAACTGATGATGCATTGTGACATACTTGGGTGCCAGTGTTTGTTTTTTTTTTTAATATATCTTCTCATGTCTATTAAATGCCCACCTGTGTGCATACAGGAGCTCTTCAACATTTCATTACAAAATAAAGTTTGAGTTACATAGAAGTCCAATGGAGCCTGATGTAAGTGCTCTGGGCACATTTAAGGTAGGCTAGGTTCAGATATGATGCTTGGGAGGCTGGCTGGTTGTAAATATATTTTTGAAATGATATTTTCAATTGGACTGTGAGCTCATCATAAGTTGAGGGACATCTGAATGTAATAATTTTATATACTTTATTCCCATCTCGCCATCAAGGAGACACACATAGAGACATTAAACAGCTTGCCCAAGGTCACACTGCTTGTAACAACAGCACTGGGGTTGGATGTGGGTATCACCCACTGCCAAGCCAAGTTATTCCATTCATTGGTCTTCAAACTAGAGTCCTGGCCACTCATCAGTGTGCAATAATGCTTTTCAATGGAGACAATGATTCATTTTAAGGAAATTAATGTCCAGATCTTCACCTTCATCACTGAGATATTCTTTCCTCACAAGTGTCCCTGGGTTCACAAGAGCTCCTCATGCCCCTCACTCACTACAGAACTAACTGTGAGCACCTGACCCAGGATGTAAACACCTTCACATATTCAGCAGACAGAGGGCTTTCTTGGGTAAGTAATATAGGCACCACAAACCCATAAGCTTCCTGTCTTTGTGGTTTGACTTTCATTCATCTTAAAATTAGAGAGGGATATTCCGGATCATTCACTAGCTGCAAGTTCTGTTTTGCATGCATGTAGAGAGGCTCTGGGTGATAACACAGTTTTCAAGTGCTCACCTCAGATACATGCAGAGAGGCTGGGTGGTGGGAAGAAGGACACTTCTGCTTAATAATCTTGTCTCTCTCAAGATTAAGATTATTTGATACCTGATTTGTCTTCCTGACTATTCAGAAAGAGTCTCATAAGAACGGAGATCATCAATGAGAACATGCAGTGCTGAAAATAGACTTCTTAAGACAATTAAATGTAAAGTTTCTCCCCAGCTATTTTCAAGGGAGTATTGTACTAGCTAGAGAGTGAGCCATCTCTGAGCACAATCCAGGGACAGTGGCATCAATTTGTCCATATTTAACAGGAAGCTTCTTCAAGATACATTAGCAGAAACATACAGATAAAATTTTCATGTGGGATATATATATATATATATATATATATATATATATATATATATATATATATATTTTAGAACTGGTAGTTAAAACCTATATTATAAAATCATATTATAAAATATTCACTGAAGGTACAATCAATGCTTATTTCATCTTATAAAAATTTAAATTTTGTTTGAACTCATTAGCAAAAAGAAAGTTATGTACTAGTATCATTATAATCAATATTTGTGCAAATATTTATTTCATTGTGATCATTGTGTCTGACAATCATAAACATGCAATTTAATGTCTTTAAAAAATTAACATCTTACCAGCTATCCCTCTACTAGGCATCTACCCACAGGATGCCACATCTCGATGCAGAAAATTTTGTACAACTATATTTATAGCAGCTCAATTCATAATAGCCAAGAACTGGAATCAGCCCAAATGCCCATCTATGGAGGAATGGACAGCGAAACTGTGGTATATTTACATGATGGAACTCTACTCAGCTGAAAGGAAAAATG
>PVHP010025378.1:0-25589 GCA_004024765.1 Zapus hudsonius | reverse complement strand
TCTCTTGCCAGAATCTCAGCTATCGGCCTACGGTTAGTTGGTAGGGTTAGATGGGCCCCAGCTCTCTCGCTGCATCCTGAAAAATACAAACACAATCTCCATCGGAGAGTGAGATCAGTGTAGGTTAACAAATATACACAATTCTGGATTACCTAGATTCTATTTTTAGTAGTCTCCCAGTCACTCGCTCCCATAGTGCGTCTTGTTTTGGGAGCCCAAAAGTACGGGATCCGGTGCCTATCGCCCTGAATCCCTAGTTCCATAAACTTTGTACATTTAAAATGCAACAGCAGATCTAAAAAAGTATGAAAAGGTAGTATGGGAAGGAGATGAAAGGACCAAACCTTAGTGAAACCAAAATGTAAATGATGCTCCATTCCAAAGCCTATGGAAGGCCGGCCTAGAGAACAGCTGTCTCCCTACAGTGCAGAGACATGTCAGCTGGTAGACTTCCATCATTTAAAATCACAGTATTTAGAATAATACAATCAAAACAATCTTGTACCTCACATAGCAATTTCACTTTATTCATTTAAAACTTAAGGATATAGACAAAAATGTTCATTGGGAGCCGGGCATGGTGGCGCATGCCTTTAATCCCAGCACTTGGGAGGCAGAGGTAGGAGGATCGCTGTGAGTTCAAGGCCACCCTAAGACTACATAGTGAATTCCAGGTCAGCCTGGACTAGAGTGAGACCCTACCTCGAAAAACCAAAAAAAAAAAAAAAAAAAAGTTCATTGGGATAATCTAATCAGCTGGACACCCAGAGGCTGTTCTTCATTAGCTCAGTGACACTTGGCCATCATATTTGAGCATGGGAGAATTGCTGGCCTATGTGTAAATTACCTCATTTGTTTCCATCCATGCTCCTTACATGCACTTTTAAATGGCATTATTCCTACTGTGAATACAAGGGTAACTACTACAAAAATTTGTATGAAAATGGAAAGCAAAGCTGTTGTTAAGAGTCTAGTAACATGCTTTGGCTAATAAGAAGTCATGCCACAGCTGCCATTGTGTGTACAGAGCAATAAATACTCCTCCCCATGACTGAATCACTGCAGAGCCAGATGTGTAAAACGGGGGAGGACCATCTGCCTGAATTGGGTCTCCAGCCCATCCTCTCTTGAGCAATGTCAGACTGGCTCCAGAAGAGCTTGGGCCTTACCAAGAGGAGTGGTTCATAGGGCCTCACATCCAGCTCCCTTGCTGGGAACCAGGTGGGTTTACAGCAATCCTGTGCTGAAGTGTGGGGACAGCAGTGAACCATAGAGCTTTGATCATGTCTCTCACCCTGTATATCTCACAGACATGCCTGCTGATGCGTCAACAGCATGAGGCTGCAGCCCTCAATGCCGTACAGAGGATGGAGTGGCAGCTGAAGGCTCAGGAACTGGACCCTGCTGGGCACAAGTCCTTGTGTGTGAATGAGGTGCCATCCTTCTATGTGCCCATGGTTGATGTCAATGACGACTTTGTGCTGTTGCCAGCGTGACACCCATGGGAGAGCCACAGGACACAAACCAAGGGCCACGGGAGTCGCCCAGTGCTGCTGATGAGTCCCGGCAGCGGAGGAGGGAGCACCACGTCCGTTGGGTGGAGGAGCCCCGAGACTGCACCAGGGCATGTACATCTCCCACTCCCAGATGCCAGGGAGGCAGAGGCATCTCTTTACCAGCTGCAGCGGGGAGCAATGAGGTCTGCGCCTGCAGAGCCTTGCAGCCTCGGGACAAGGAGACTGCAGCAAGCAGACATAGCAGCTCTATCTCAACCGTGCCCTTTGGATTTCCTTCCAGCCAATGGCAGGGCACTTGAGGAGTCTCAGAGCAGAGTAATTTTTAAATTCCTGGTTCTGTTCTGAACAGCTGAAGAAAACAGACTATATAAAGCGTCCATCTCGCACAAGCAGTGACCTCCAGGTCAGAGGGGCAGGAAAGCGCCATCCCGCCAGGGTCCTGAGGACAGACTTGGACACTGGGATGCTGGTGCCAGCAAGGGCCTGGCTGCCACCTGCCAGGACACAGAGGGACGCAGCCAGGACTCTCCAATAGTGTTTTTAATGGAGTCAAATCCACGTGGTTTGTATATTTTTCCTTTAATCTTGGGCATTTTGTTTCTCTTTCTGAGAACGTAACTTGAAACACTACAGAGCCAATAATCCTATAGAGTGTATCCGCAAACCTGTACAGTTTTATATACATTCACAATGTACTTTTGCTGCCTTCTAGATAATTTATTTTGCAACACATTACTGCACAGTTGTAAATAACTTATGTACTGTAACATCACTTTCAGTTATGTGTAAAGAAATAAATAAATTAATTAAAATGCTCTTTGTACATGCACCCTTTAGATAGCACTATCACTAAGGTGGGGACCAATGTGTAACTGATAGTTCTACCGAAATAATCAAGTGTATCAAGCTATTTTTCCTCTCAAATGGTTTTCAGTTCTCAAACATGTTTTCCCCTCCCAGCCCTGAAGTGCCACTTCCTGCTGCAAATGAATACCTTACTCGAGCTTCCAGGGGGCCAACATCAGGCTGGGACCCTCTGCTGCAACTGGAGCTCATTCTGTGCTCCAGGCCACAGAGAACCTTGAGCTGCAGGCTAGACTCACCACCTCTCTAAGCCTGTACCTACAGGGCCCCTGCCTCTGGGTTGCATTTCAGCATCTGAGAAACCTCCTTATCTGCTCCAGCAACAGAGACTGGGCTCCTGCCAGCAACCACCATGTTTGCATTTGGCCAAAGCCTGGTGGGTAGAATGAATGCTCACAGGTTTCTGCAACTGGGAATCCCTGCTTAGCAAGCAAAGATCCTCTGACCTTTTCTGGGTTTGTTTTTCCCTAAATCACAAAGGTTTATCATGAAACACTACTTCAAAGCCCCATTTCATATGAGTGAGTGTGTTGGGGGGGGGGGTTCTCCTGCCTCCACCTCCCTGGTCTGGGATTAATGGCATGCCTGGCCCTTCTACCTCTTTTCAGGCAGTCTCTTTGTTCACTCCATTTGCCAGGTATCCACTTGCTGCTGGGATGAATCTCCAGGCCAGGCACAGTTTTGAGAGGAAGGTATTTATTGAAATAACAATTGCAGTAACTGGCCGGTTTCACAGCTCCAAGCAGAGAGACCCAGCACCAGCACCTCCAAAAGCAAGCTGTAACTACCAAACAGCAGGACCTCAAGACTTCAGCTCTGATGCTCCTTGCATATGCATATTTCACATCCACCCCAGAATCACCTTAGGACTAGAGCCTAAGATCCCATCTAGGTGACAACTCCAGCCAGGCAGCTTCTTTACACTTTTGAATCTATTGGGGGACATTCAGTCAAACCACCACAGCAGGCTAGCTGGGAGTTTGCAGCAGATTCTCCTGGCTGTGTTTTCCATCGTGTCCACTGACACCTGCCACAGTGCCCAGCTTATATGGGTTTTAGGGATCTGAACTCAGATACTCAGGCTTGGTGTGGCAAGCACTTTATCCACTGAGCCTCAGCCCCTCTATGATTGTCAAGGGGACATGTGGTGTGTGAAACTTTTTGGGGAAAAGATGCTGAGGTCCTGTTCTCCCCAGGTAGGGTGCACCAATGGCAGACTAAAGTACAGTTTGCACCAAAGTTCAACCTGGTAAGTACTCTATACAGCTGAGACTATGTGCATCATAGTCATGTGCATACAACTGGCACTGAGTAGATCAGATCTCAGGTGAGGGTAGTGGTCCTCCTCCCATGGGATGATTATAGCTCCAATCTGGAGGGTCTCTTATGAGTAAGCTGCTTTTAATAAAGATGTCAACAGGGACTGAAGAGATGACTTAGCAGTTAAGGTGTTTGCCCGCAAAGCAGCAGGACCTGAGTTCAATTCCCCAGTGCCCACAAGGTGGTGCATGCATCTGGAGTTCATTTACAGTGGCTGGAGGCCCTAGTGCACCCATTCTCATTCTCTCTCTTTCTCTGCCTCTTTCTCACAAATAAATTTTTTTTTAAAAATGTCAACAGGTGTTTTTCTTGGAGGACAGCATCATACAACGGGATTTTGAATAGCACAGGAGACAAACCTCTAGGCATGTCTGCAAAGGTGTTTCCAGGAAGGTTTAATTGTGGGAAAACCTGCCCTGAATGTGGGAGGCACCAGACTTAAGTAAAAGGAAGACAGGCTGGAGAGGTGGCTTGGTGGTTAAGGCACTTGCCTGCAATGGCTAATGAATGACCCAAATTCAATTTCCTAGTACCCACATGAAGGGATGTATCTGGAGTTTGTAGTAGCTGGAGGCCCTGGCACACCCATTCTCTTTGTCTCTCTTCTTTCTCTTCTCTCTCTCTCTCTCTCTCTCTCTCTCTCTCTCTCTCTCTCTCTCTCTCTCTCTCTCTTCTTTCTCTCTCTGCTTGCAAATAATTTTATTTTTCAAGGTAGGATCTCACTCTAGCCCAGGCTGACCTGGAACTCACTATGTAGTCTCAGGCTGGCCTCGGATCCATGGTGATGGCGATCCTACTACCTCTGCCTCTGAGTGCTGGGATTAAAGGTGTGTGCCACCATGCCTGACTAATAAAAATTTTTTTAGCCATTTTCTTTTAAAGGAAGAAAGTGAGTGAAACATTCATCTCTTTCTGCTTCCAAACTGTAGATACAGTGTGACCTACTCCCTTGCTCCATGCCTTCTCCGCCACAGTAGATGGTACCTGCAGGCTGTGAGCCAGAAAAATTCCTGCTTCCTTAGGTTGCTTTGTCAAGTATTTCACCTCAGAGATGGAAGACACATGTGTTTAAGAGTGGTAGTACATGTCTTTAGTCCCAGCACTGAGGTAAAAGGGTAGCCAATGAGTTTGGGCTACAGAGTGAGTTTCAGGTCATCCTGGGAGACCGTTTCTTGAGAAAGAGAAAGGCGGTTTGATAGGTACATAACATCAATTTAAGAAAACAATAGCAATGGCCTCCCCACTGGAGCCAGTCTTCCCCAGCCAGTGTTTTTTAAGAAGGCCAATAATCCAAATGGGAACTCAGTTATTTGCACCTATCACAGCTGTGCCACCATGACACCAGCGGACATGTCTAGCCCGGCATGTTGGTAATACAGCGGTCACAGTACTGTCAGTGACAGTGCTCCCTCAGCAGCCTGTATAGAATCTTCTGGCACTGCAAAAGCCAGCCAGCAGGGAAGGCGCTCAACTCAGCCTGTTTTCAGCGACAGGATTTTCTTGTCTATTCTGGCCTCAAGCACTGCAGTGGCCATACATAGCTGGCATCGAGTGGCCTCAGGGGCCTTCCTGGCTAACAACTTGTAGGGAGGGTGCGCACCTCTGGCCCTGGGATTCTCACTATCCTTATGGCTTCTGGTAGCGTGTCTTCCCTCCCGTGCAAGCCGCCTTTGTTCAAATTCCTTAACCTCTCAGGTGCTCGAGGGCAGGATCTCCATCCATTCTCCACGCACCATTCATTTCAAGTGCCAATTTGTCTTGGGACTCAAAGGCTAGGGGAATACCTTTTATTTTATTTTATTTAGTTATTTTTGGTTTTTCAAGGTAGGGTCTCGTTCTAGTCCAGGCTGACCTGGAATTCACTATGTAGTCTCAGGGTGGCCTTGAACTCACGGCGATCCTCCTACCTCTGCCTCCCGAGTGCTGGGATTAAAGGTGTGCGCCACCACGCCTGGCTGGGGAATACCTTTTAAACAGCACAGAAAGATGCCTTTACTTCTGTCAGTTGTTCTGTGAAAAGGCTATAGCACATGGATGGGAGGCGCTACCTTGTTGGCTCTTGCTCTACTCATCCTGGCACACGGCTGCCACACATCCTCCTCACCTGATGGGTGGGCGTGCTGTTTGGCCAGGTTAGGGGACCAAGGAGAATGGTGTCGGCTTTGCGACTGCTGAAAGGGCCCCACATTGGAGGATAATCTATACCCCAATACCCTTCTTTTAGTCGGGAAATGTGCGCAGCTTACTCTGGGCAGGCTTAGTCTTCATCACTTCACCATTTCAGCTCTATCGTTCACTCCTTTTACCCCTTTGGTAAACTCTTGCACAGGCTCCAAAGCCTTCTGAAGGCTCAGCATTTTATCTTCTGCCAATTTAATCCCTAGGAACTCTGGCTTGATACAAATCTTGTCACATTTGCCTTTAAGTGACCTGGACAGACTGTTGTGTCTGCTTCTCTCTTCTCTCTTTCGATCTTAATTGTTTAGTACTTCAGGAACCAGACTCGCATGCTGGTCTGTCATCACATAGGCCCCAGCCTCCCTTACCTCAGAAAGATCACTTGCCATCATGGGGATTAGCAAAACCACTGAAGCTCCAAGTCAGTCCTAAGGTCCCTTAGCTCTCCTGCGAGCATGGTCCTAATAAACCCAGAGAACTGGACATCAACACTGCCTCTTCCCAGCTCCCTCATTAGCACTTATCCTTGTGTTGTCTTCATGGCCCATAAAGAAGAGGAAACAAGAAAGTGACAGAAAGTCCTTTCTTACTAGTAATTAGGTGGATTAAACTACGATCAAAATACAAGACTGGGTCCGGGTATGGTGACACTCGCCTTTAATCCTAGCCCTCGGAGGCAGAGATAAGAAGATCACCACCACTCTAGCCCAGACTGGCCTGGATCTCACTATATAGCTTAGGCTAGCCTCTAGTTTGTAACAGTCCTCATTGCTTCAGCCTCCCTGAGTGCTGGGATTATAGGCAAGAGTGACTGAGCCCAGCTTGAGCTTTTCAGTGCTGCACCGGTTCATGTCACAGAGCCTCCTGTAAGTAACCCCAATAAACTCACTATTGTTGGTGCCCTAGCTGGGGTTAAACATTTATGCATGTCTCCTCAGGAAAAGTCACACAAATCCCTTCTGCCATTCTGCAGTGCTGAGAAGTAGGAAGAAGCCACCTACTGACACCAAACTACCCTGCTGGTCCTTGCACTTGGGAAAACTGAGGCTCAGGGAATTAAAGGACCAAGAGGACTTCTCTGACGGTTAATATGAGAATCTGGTTTGGGCCTAGAACACCTGCGCCCAGTGAAGGTCAGCGGAAGTGGCAGTGGGCAGATCCTTCTACACTGGCTACAGAGACCCGCTGCAGAAAGAAGTGTGGACCCTTGGTCAGAAGTATTTAGGGCTTGAGGATAATTTTCAAAACTCCAAGAGCATAGAGGCAGGAGGTGAACATAGTCATGGTTTGAGTCAGGAAGAACTCCCTCATGGGGAGAGCAATGGGGTCTTGGAAGTTTGTCCTGTGGGGGGGCCCTGTGTGGCCAGGAGAGAAGGCCTGGCAGGGAAAACCCTGGGAGCCCTTGACCTTTGTCCCCAGGGCTGTTGGACTGCACCATGCTGTCCTCTGTCTCCTGGTCTCCTAAGTTGTGTCTGTGTTCAGTGGTCACTTTGTGACTAAAGGTGAGGCTGGGGGCTGCCCAGCAGCCTGAAGAAGGGCACCAGGTAGATGGAGGCCCCGTCCTTAACGCCTCATCCGCACACCTGCAAGTGCCCATTGGGTCTCAACTGGCCATTAGCACTGCCCTCCTTAGTGAACGGGACAGCCCCTGGGAGGGCCTGGGCAGACAGCTGAGGAGCAAGGATGGGAGCAAAGAAGATGGGTCCTGGCGGGGGTGGGGTGGGGGGATGGAATAAAGAGGCTTCAAGGGATGGCAGAACTCCAGAGGGAAAATCACTTTCCAGTTTTCTTTTAAAAAAATATTCATTTGAGAGAGAAAAGGAGAAAGAAGGAGGGAGAGAGAATGGGCACGTCAGGGCCTTCAGCCACTGCAAATGAACTCCAGATGCATGTGCTCCTTTGTGCATCTGGCTTTACCTGGGCACTGGGGACTCGAACTTGACTATTAGGCTTTGCAAGCAAGTGCCTTAACTGACGAGCCATCTCTCCAGCCCATTTTTCAGTTTTCTTTTTTCTTTGTTTTTTGTGAGGTGAAGTGCAACTCTACCTCAGGCTGACCTGGAACTCACCCTGTTGTCCCAGGAGATCCTCCTACCTCTGCTCCAGAGTGTTGGGATTAAAGCCCAGCCCACTTTCCCGTTTTCTAATGAGAAGAGCAGAAAGTGTGTTCCGTGGTGGAGGGGGTTTATGCACATTTTTTTTTCTGCCTCTTTTCCTCTAGCCATACTGTGGGTTCTGAATCAGGATCACTTGGATAAGGGGTGTCCTCCTGTCTCCCAAGTGAGATGGGGCTCCTGGGTGGGCAGCTGCAGGCCACATGACTCCTTCACCTCCCTGGCTGTCCTGCTCTGGGTCCTCCTGCTGCAACAGGCTTCCCCAGTCATGGGGGGGGCACCCATTGTTTGCACTGCTCCCCCTCCCCAGGGAACTTGCCTGGTGGCCCCTGTGAGCTAAGACACCCAGATGCCCAGGGAGCCAAGCAGTGCTGGGTCACCTCCCTATGACTCATGAGTGCGGAAGGGAAGGATGGCTCTGGAACTTAGTGTTTTCTTCTTAGGCTGCATTCTGGGTTGAAGGGGGCTGTGATGGTTTGACCCAGGTGTCCCCCCCACACAAATGTGTTCTGAATGCTCAATCCCCGGCTGATGGCACTTTGGGTATTGGAACCTTGTTGGACTGTGTTGCTGAGGGTGGGCTTATGGGGCTTCTAGCCAGCTTCCTCTTGCCACTGTTGGGCACACTCTCCTGCTGCCATTGTCCACCTGATGTTGGCCAGCAGGTGATGTCCAGCCTCTGCTCATGCCGTTGTTTTCCCTGCCATCATGGAGCTTCCCCTTGAGTGTATAAGCCAAAATAAACCCTCTCCTCCCATCAGCCACTTTTGGTTGGGTTCTTTCTTCACAGCAATGAGGAGAGAAAGCCGACTACAACAGGAACCTTGCTTATACCACTCCCTACACATACACATATTCTGGGTTCACCAGCCCCACTTTCTGGATCTGTTTCTCTGGTAGGACTTAGACAGACACAGGTGCACAGCTATACTTGCATATGTGAACTGCATTTTTTGTTTTGTTTTTGAGGTAGGGCTTCCCAGTACCCGGGGCTGACCTGGAATTCAGGGTGGTCTTGAACTTAACGTCAATCCTCCTACCTCAGGCTCCTGAGGGCCCCTCCCACTGCGCCTTACACCCAGCCAACTGGGCTGAGCTAGGCCCTAGGCTCCCTGCCTGGCTAGGTCTGGAGGCAGGGATCACAGCACCCTTCATGGTGAGTGTGGCACTGGGTACACACAGGTAAGAATAGCATGTTTTTAATTTTGATTTACTCCTGAGCTCCTGCTTTTATACAGAGGCAAGAGCTGCCTCTGGAAGACAAGGGAGGGATGTGTGATTCCAGGGCACCACTGACACAGATCTCTGACCCCAGCAGGAGGTAGCTTCCTCTGGTCACCCACTCCATGCTCCAGGTTCTGTCCCCCAGACTCAGTTCTCCCCAGAGGCACATTGAGGAGAAGCCTGGTGAGGATATCTGCCATGGGGCCGAGGATGGTGTCCTGTCAGGCACTCACAGTATATGGATGCAGGTGGTCATGTCCGGAGGGCACACCCCACTTCACGGATGCCCATACATGTCTGCCAGCCGAGCAAAGCGGGGGCCCCAGTCTTGGAGGTAGTCATAGTCCTGGTCCTCATCCACCAGGCTGGACAGAATGGAGCTCAGTGTCCCTGCCACGGAGCCATCCCCCTCGTAGTCATAGATGAGAGCCGTGTCATAGGGGGGCACGCTGGGGTCACTGTCTGCAGCCTCCAAGCCCTGTGGAAAGAGCTCAGAACTCAGGACCACATGGAAGCCAGCCAGGTGCCCGCCACTGCTCAGCCGCAGCCCCAGTGACATTCTCGAGTTCTGTACATCCCCCTTATGGTCAGCCGAGGAACCATGTATGTAGCATTCAAAACCTTTGCCTCACTCACCTGACCTCAAAGCAAATACGGGGACATTCTGATGACTGCCCTCCTTTCCCCAGCTATCCTATGCTCACCGGAACCACAGGCCAGGTAATACAGGACTGTTCTGGACAGTGCTGGCTGGCCTTCCAGTGCCACACTGCCCCAACCTGGCGGGCCTGTCCAACCTCAGGCTCTTCCTCGAAGGTGAGCCAGAGCCCACCCCTGACAGCCTGCAACACGGAGGGTCCAGCCCCCACTGGGCACACAATCTCTCCCAAAGTGTGTGGGCACGCGTTTGTGTGCCTGCGCTCCCCCTCCCAGGGCCACCTACATCACTGATGAAGTTGGCGATGTCAGCGGGGTGGGTAGGCAGAGCTCGGGGTGGCTGCGGGGTCCCCAGGCCGAAGGGGGCATCTCGGCGCAGGAGCGGCCGTCCCAGAGCCAGAGCGCGGCTCTGCGCCCTCAGCTCCGCGGGGTGGCGCAGCTGGTTGATGTCGAACGAGTCCTGTGGCCAAGAAGGCGAGGCGGTGAAGCCGGGCTGGGGACCGCTCTCCAGGACTCAGTGTGTGCCTAGGCCACCACTGCAGTCCCCTCACCTGATCCTCCTCTCCGCCTCCTTGCTCGTCGTAGTTGAGAATGTTGTCCCGAAGGTCGTCTTGGAGCCCGTGCAAGAGACCCTTGTCCCCCGACGGCCGCCGGAAGCGCGCTCGGAGCGCGGCTAGCAGGACCAGCACTGCGGGTGAAGGTCGGTGGAGTGAGTCCCGGCGGGGCAGGGTCCAGCCCCGGCCGGCTGGGTGAGTGGGGCGTGGTCTGCGGGGCACTCACGCAGCAGGACGACGGTGCTGGCCAGCACGATGACCAGTGCGCCCAGGCTGACGCCCGCGCCCCCGGCGCGCAGCGCGGCGGCCCCCGGCAGGCAGGCGCCCTCGGGCCCGCAGCGGCACACGGTCACGTTCAGCGGCTGCTCGCGCTGCTGGGGCGGCTGCCCCGAATCCCGGAGCAGCAGGCTGAGGCGGTGCAGGCCCTCGGGGACCTGGTGGCGGGGCCTCAGGCGCGCGTGGCTCACTGAGGAAGGTGCCAAGGTCAGCAGGGGCTTGGGGCATCCCCGCCTCCCACGCCCAGTTGGCACCCAGGGGCTCCGGGCCTCAGTCTCCCCAGACACCCGTGAGGTTCTATAGAAAGTAATCCCCGCCCCAGCCATGCCGAGGGATGCGGCCATCGTGTCGCAAGCCATGCTTTTTTCCCAGGTTCCAGGGTGGAAGGGAACAGTGTACCGTTAACCTGGCTGAGGCTCCAGTTCCGTCCCAGCTCTGGGACTTTGGGACTCAGCTGGAAGTGAAAGGGGGCTCCGTGGGGGGGCAGATCCTCATCCGTGGCCCCCAAGAGGAGGCCGGGGCCCTGGTCTGGCTCACTGCACAGACTGCTGGGTGACGGAGTGGCCAGTAAGGGTGCGTGGTCGTTCACTTCCAAGATCTCGATGGACAGGGTGCCTGTGGCAGTGCTTGGTGGGGAGGCTGCAGAAAGGGAAGTCAGATAAGTTCCAGCCCCAACTGCCAGTCCATTTAGGGAAATGCTTGCAGTGGGAGAGGGGCACCAGCCAGGGCCAGTCAGAGAGCCCCCAAACAGACTGGGGGTCTGCCTCACCGTCATCCAGGGCCAGGATGATGGCCCTATACCAGCCGTCCTTCAGGAAGGGTGAGGCAGGGCTCAGCACTCTCTGGGTCTGGATCCTACCGGTAGCCCCGTCTACTTGCAGCCAGTCTTCAGGGTCATAGTCCTTGGAATAGCTGTTTGAGGGGGAGGAGGGAGTAGGATGGGGGCTCTAAACCCACCCAGGACGGTCAGAAGTGGGATCACAGATAGGCAAACCCACACATCCAATAAACATTCTCTCTGCTGACGGGAGCCGTGATCACCCAGCATCATGGGCCTTTGCCCCCACACTAAGTCTCAAGCTGGTTTTCCGACCCAGCTACACATGAGGTGGCAGTCTTAGGGCCCCACAGCAATTGACAGCCTGGATTCAACCCTGCTCAGAGATGGCACATGCTGGGACACTGGAGAAGATGGGATAGGATGCCAGGCTCAGGGCTGATGGTGAAATTAAAGCATTAACAGCAATCTTCAGAAGGCCTTCAATGGATAGGCAAAGATGGTCAGAGGTCAGTCAGGACCGGTCTTGGGCTGTGTGTGCTTGTCAGATTCCTGTCCTACCCCATGGGACAGTCACCCCATGTACGCAGAGACATACATAGGACTCAAACATTCCATGGATCCTCAGGGATGCACACAGATGGCTTCTCCCCTCTCTCTCAAAGTTTAGAAATACCCTCAGTAGAACTGAGGCTATTGGTGTCCCTGCATGACCCCCCCCCCAGCACCTGGGGAGCCCCACCTGATTCTCTGCAGTTGTTGCGTGTCAGGGTCCCTGGCAGAGAAGGTGACCACGGAGGTGCCTGGAGGGGCCCCCTCAGCCAGGCTGGTCCGCAGCGGGTTCTCCGGGAACACAGGGGCCTCGTTGGTGTCCTGCACCCACACGCTGACCCTGGCTTGGCCCCTGTGGGCCCGAGGAGCAGCTGCCTGCAACGGGGCTTCATTCTGAACAGACACTCTGAGCTCATACTGCTCGCGGCTCTCATAGTCCAGGGGCTGTGGGAGAATAGCAGATCCTGGGTGCCCAAGATGACTCCACAGAGGGAGCCTCTCCCCGAGTCTGTCCAGAGCCCACCTTCCCCCTTTAACCTTGACACGAGAGACTCAAAGAATAGTAGGAAGGCAACAAAATGTGTCACTCAAAATGATTTAGTTGGGTGTTGGGCACTTTCGTGTCTCACTTGTAGACTAGGATCTCTGGGTTCTGCTATACAGGTGGGGGAGGATATGAGCAGTCAAGCTAAGCAGAGGGGCATCCCCCATACAGGTGAGGGCTTTGAGAGCCACACGCAAGAAATGCTGCCTCCAGAGTGAATGTATGAGCCCCTTTCTTGTAATAAATCTCTCCACGCACCAACATCAAGTGTATCAATGTCGACATTGGTGCATGCGTGTATATATTTGTATTCATGTCACTATCTGGGTCTGTTTCTCTGGTAGGACTGGGACTGACACACTTACATATGTGGATTGCATTTATGAGGAGGGAGAACGTTACAGTAAAGGAATTTTGTGGGTACCCACTCTGGCCCTGCTGCCCAACATGACCCTAAACCTGCAACCCAGCACCTTCATCCCCAGGAGGTCAGCAGACACAGCCCAATCAGGAAGGAACCCAGGGGAGCTCAGACTGTGGCTATCCATGACAGACCACAGCTGATGGGAGGTGTGGCTCACCTTCGCCAGAGACAGCACGCCCTCATTGGTCTTGGGGTCTGTGCGGATAGTGAACTGCCCATCCGGATCGCCTTCCAGGATAGTGAACCTGGCCATCCAGTTTGGGGAGCCGGGCAAGTCTCTGTCCTCCACCTCGAGTCGTCCCACATCCATTCCACTGACAGCTTCTGCAGCCTCCATGAAAAACTGGGGGGAGTCCATCCCGAGTTACCCACATCACATGGGGCTCCTCAGAACACCTAGTCCCATGACTCCCCTCTACTTTCTTAGGGGATCCTCACTCCTTCCAGCCCTACTATGCTGCCCCCCACCAAGATGTCCCCATATTTGTCCTGAGTCGCTGACCCCAACTGTGATAGCTGCTTCTGGAAGGCAGCTGACTGCTCCCCTCACACAGCAAGGGCTTGGGGGACTTCTTGGGCCGAGACCCCCAAAGGCACCCCATGGCTGATTTCTCCCTGCTGCTTGCAAGCCCCTTTCTTGGGGGACCCTCTAACTCAGGCTCTCTGCTGGCTTCACAGAGCCCTTCTTCCAGGCATGTGTCGCCCACCCTAACAGACCCCAAGGAGGGAAGGCAGTCCTAACTGCTGAGGGTGAGCAGAGTTGGCACCTCATCTCTGGTGAACTCAGGGGCATTGTCGTTGATGTCGTCCAGGGAGATGATGGCTGAGGCTGTGGCAGTGAGGCCATCTCCAGACATGTCTGCCACCTGCAGAGTCAGGTTGTACACAGCAACCACCTGGGGACACCGTGATCTGGGGTCAGAGATGGTGTCCAGGTGGGGCAAGGCTGGCAAGCACCTTGGGGATGGAGCAGGCCCTATCCTGGCTTGTGGATGGGCAAGAGGTTGGATGTAGCGATGGACATGTCAGATGTGAGGGGTAACAGTGAGCAAGGCAAAGGATGGGCTGTTGCTGAGCAAGAGGGCTTCAGGAGCCTGGTCAAGAAAGCAGGGCTACCGTTGAGGAAATACCAGGGCAAGAGTCAAATCAGGGGAGAGACAATGAGGGAGGAAAGAGCCCTCCCTGTCCCGTGCAGGGCCCTGAGACCTGGAAAGCAATGACCGAGTGGTTTCCAGAGGGTAATGGGCTATTCTGTGGGCCTCACTCCTTTCACCCAAATCCATCTGGTCCCATGCGGCTCCAAAGTTGAGCTCCAGAATTTCAGGGGCTACCTTGGCTGAGGGGTGGGTATGTCTAGGGTGACGTTGCTGAGTCAGCAATCTTCTGAGAAACCAACTATTACCATCTTCATCAGAAGCAGCTGAGACCACTTATGAGAGTCTCGAGATTGGACCTGTTGACATTGCCCACAGGAGGGGGTGGGAAAGGTCATCAGACCCTAACCTGAGATCTAAGGTCTCCCCGTGTCACTGTATGCATGGGGTCTCATGGTCTCTGAGGGACATCGAGTCTATAGAACGGGAAGAACTTTGGTGAGATCAGACTTTAGTCTGTAGAGGGTGCCCTTCCCAAGGGGCAAGCACTCACACAACAGGAGCCGATGAGGAACCTGCCAGCTGCCCCTCGAGCAGCTGGGCACACTAAGCTCCATGGGGCTGCCTCACCTCACGGTCCAGCCCCACTTGAACTGTGCGGATCTCTCCCGTGTGCTCGTCAATGCTGAAGAGTTCGGGGCCACCCTGATCCAGGATGGAGAAACGAAGTGCTGCGTTGTCTGTCTCAGGGTCATCAGCATCTGTGGCCTCAGCCTTGGTCACAAAGGTGCCTGGGCAGGAAAAGGAGGAGTGAGGTTGGTGCTCACAAGGTGGCCTGGAGGAGACCCCATGGGTCGCGCAAGCTTGTCTTTTTGCATCACAGGGTCTGACGGTGCACAACAGCCCGAGTCCAAGTTGTTTCTCATGGCTCTGCAGCTCACATTGCCCACGCAAGGTCAATGGTTCCAGAAGCATCACTGTGACTTTTGATGGAAAGCCGACGTGTCTTCCATCAAATACTGGGTCTAGCAGGTGGGGTCAACACACCAGGTTGTTTAGGTGGCCCTGAGCCTAGTTTCAAGGGTGACATGCAGGCCTCCAGCACCCTCCAAGGTACAGGGCAGCCTCAGTAATCAGAAAGTGTTTTTGGGAGAGGCGTCAGCACAAGGCAGAGGGTATTCTGCTTCACTTCTCTTTTTCCCTTGGAAGGGGTCTGGCCTGACTCCCTCCAGCTCAGGTGTGGGAACACTGAGCCAGTGAGGTGGGGAAGGGACAGCTTCTAGAAGGGCCACCTCAAGGAGCAGCTCTGGCCAGCTGGTCCTTGCTGATGCATTTCAAGCTCTTAGCTTTCTCACTGATAATGTCATTTGTTGCATACACTACAACAAGTATCACAGTGTCCATCCCAGGAAGAGCTCAGCGTTGGCAGACAGGAGCTACTAACCAGCTACTCTGGCATGGTTAGACTCTGGCTAAAGCTGAGGACAGGGCCTCTAGCAGGCTTCCTGGTCCTGGGGTTCACACTAGCTGACCCAAAGTGCCTCTGTGCACTCTTGGGTGAGCAGGTACATAAATACATACACAGGCAGCCACATACCAGATTCTCCTATCAGAGAAAGGGCTGTGATTTGGCAGGAGATGACCCTTGAGTTTAACTGGAAGCAGAGGTGCCACTGGAAACTGGTGAGCTGGGATCCACATGGGCATGAATGAGTTCACTAAGTGTGTTAAAATACATGCACACAGGCACGCCTTTAATCCTAGCACTCAGGAGGCAGAGGTAGGAGGATCACCATGAGTTCAAGGCCACCCTGAGACTATATACTGAATCCCAGGTTAGCCTGGGCTATAGTGAGAACCTACCTTGAAAAACCAAAAAGTTAAATTAAATTAAAATACATGCACACATATATGGTCCCAGATATGTCGGCTACCAGGGCCTGGAGAGTGGCTGGGCTGATGCCCTCCATTGACAGAATCCGGGACCTCAAGAGCAGCAAATGAAGACATCAAGAATTTTAACTCAGGGCTGGAGAGATGGCTAAGTGGTTAAGGCACTTGCCTCCAGTGCCTAAGGCCCCTGGTTCAATTCCCCAGTACCCACATAAGCCACACACAAGGTTGTGGCCCTGGTGTTCTCTCTCTCTCTCTCTCTCTCTCTCTCTCTCTGCTTGAAAATGAATAAATAAATATACATTAAAAAAAAAAGAATTTTAACTCATTTGTGCATGGTGGTGCACGCCTTTAATCCCAGCCCTGGGGAGGCAGAGATGTAGGAGGATCACTGTGAGTTCAAGGCCAGCCTAGGACTACAGAGTGAGTTCCAGGTTAGCTTGAGCTAGAGTGCCTCGAACAAACAAATGAACAAACAAACAAAAGAGCCACAAGTACACGAGTCCAGCTAGATACAACTGAGCAATCCAAGCGTACCTGGGAAGGAGAGGACCTGGCAGACATGCGGCCTGGTCAATGGGGACTCTAGCCTACCTCTGTCCACTAATGCTGAGGAGGGCAGAATGGTGCGTAGCAGGAGACTTGCAGTCCAGCAGTCCTGGAGGCATCTACACCTACCCTGTGTGCTGAGAAGGGCTGGAGCAGAACTCAGCCCTGCCCCCCAAGTGCCATACAAGAGCACCCCCTTCCGGTGTATAGAGAACCCCTGGGCACCACTGCCAGGACTAAGCCAAGGCTATGGCCAAGTACTCAGCTGGTTCCACCATATACAGGCTTTCACCTCGCCTTGCACCAAGCCTTCCGTGCTACAGGTGACCAGACCTGGGCCAGGTGGGCAGCTCTAGGGAACTGTAGTGACTAAGAACTGGGAAGGCCTGGTGGAGAAGGTGGGCAGCACTCATGGTCAGATGGGAAACTCGGACGAGGCAGGGCAGGAAGAGAGGAGCAGGTGAGGAAGAGTCATGTGACTAGAACACAGTATCCCTTGTTCTCTTCTGTTCCGAAACTCGTGATTATGGAAACTTCAACTGAATAAGGTCAGTAGACCTGATACTGGAGTTATATGAATATTAATTATTAATTAGCTAATAGCACTTTGGCTGAGTTATTAATATATACTGACACTTTTTGGGATCACGCAGGTCCAGCATCCGTCTGCAACCAGGCAGCCCCAGAGAGGGGAGAGAAAAAGAGAGAAAAAAATTGAACTATTAAACACATTATCTGTGCTGGGCAATATTCCTTATGACTTTCTGTAAGTCTGAAATTATATCAAAACAAAGATGTTAGACAGGGTGTGGTGGCCCATGCCTTTAATACCAGCACTCAGGAGCCTGAAACAGAAGATCACCATAAATTGCTCTGAGTTCAAGGTCAACCTGGGCCTACAGAGTGAGTTCCAGGTCAGTCTGGGCTGGAATGAGACCCTGCCTCGAAAATAACAACAACAAAAACAAAAACACCCAAAGATGTTATAAATTACTTTAAATCTTGGAAAAATGAAAAAAAGATGGTATGGATTAGAATAAATCTGAATGTCAAGGAGGGGCAGGGCTCTGCTATTTGTGTGCTTTGGACTTTCTGAAGTTCTTGCCTCACCTGAGTTTGGACATACCTGGGAAGAGGTAGGAAGGTTAGAGTGAATGCAGAATCTTGCCCAGCCCTGCTCGGCCAGGTCCCCTTAGGAAAGACAAGGCTGGGGGGTGGGGCGGAGCTGGGGCCTGGCACCTGCCTTACCTGGGGGGGCACCCTCCAGCACACGGCCTGTGAATGCATCCTGTAGGAAGGCTGGCCGATTGTCGTTTTGATCCACAACCACTATCTCCAGGTCCGTGGGGTCCTCCAAGGTGGATCCACCCAGGTCCAGGGCAAAGGCCCTCAGCTGTCAAGACAAAGGTCAAAGCTGTCTGTGTGCCCCACCCCCCAGGTCACGGAAAAGAACAGCAAGTGCAGACTATCTCCAGCTGAGTGTAGGTAAGAACACTCCAGGTGGGGAATGCACTACCTTGCCTCCCCTCTCTGCCTTGCTAGGGTTCCTGGGATATCCCCTTTTCTCCCACCGAAGAACTAACCAGCCCGACACTGCTTAGCTTCCGAGGTCAGATGAGATGAGGCTGTAGACTTTATGGCCTTTCCCTATGTGGTTTTGCCTCCTCTTGAAATTCAGGTCTCCAGTGTAGAATGGTATTATATTATATTATTTATTTATTTTTATTTTGGTATTTCGAGATAGGGTCTTGCTCTAGCCCCAGCTGACCTGGAATTCACTCTGTAGTCTCAGGCTGGCCTCAAACTCACGGCGATCCTCCTACCTCTGCCTCCCGAGTGCTGGAATTAAAGGCATGTGGCACCATGCCCAGCTTTATTTATTTATTTTTGAGAAAGGTTCTCACATGTGCTCATGACATATTAATCCTTCTTTTTCTTTTAGAGTATAATATGGTATAATTTCTAGACAAAGAATCCTCTTAGAGCCCGGTGTGGTGGCACATGCCTTTAATTCCAGCACTCAGGAGGCAGAGGTAGGAGGATCCCTGTGAGCTCAAGGCCAGTCTGGGGCTACAGAGTGAGTTCCAGGTGAGTCTGGGCTATTGTGAGACCCTACCTTGAAAACAACAGAACAAAACAAAGATCCTCTAACTATGGTGTTCTCCTGTAATCTCAGCATTCAGGAGTCAGAGGCAGGAGGATGGTGAGTTCCAGTGAGACCTTGTCTTAAAAAAAATAATAAAATAAATCCTTGAATGACTTTCTCTGTAAGGAAGCCATAGCAGGTTCTTAAACATTAGGAAGACAATTTGGTGCATATGAAAGAAATTTTGCATCCTGAAAAAAGGAGAAGCTCAGATCCTGCAGGGTCCAGGTTGTGATGAGCAGGATCTTAAGGGCTCTGTTATGTTCTGTTTTGAGACAGGGCTGATTCTCTATGCAGCAAAGGCTGGCCTGGAACTCATGATCCTCCTGCCTCTGGGCTGACAGGCATGAGCCACCAGGCCTAGCAAAGCTCTAATTCTTCCTCTTCCATCTTCCTCCTTCCTTCCTCTCCTCCTTCTTCTTCTTTTTTTTTTTTTTTTTTTGGTTTTTCGAGGTAGGGTCTCACTCTAGTTCAGGCTGACCTGGAATTCACTATGTAGTCTCAGGCTGGCCTCGAACTCACAGCAATCCTCCTACCTCTGCCTCCCAAGTGCTGGGATTAAAGGCGTGCGCCACCACGCCCGGCTTCCTCCTTCTTTTTTGACTTTTGCAGTCCTCGGGATGGAACGCAGGACCTTCCATGCTAGGCAAACACTCCACCACAGAGTGACATAACATACATGCCTGGAACGTTGCTGTCTTCAGGGAACCCAGAGGTGGCTCTGGGCTTACAGCCTGGCCCCTTGCCCAACTCAATATGGCTCCCACCTCCCTGCCTAAATCCCAGCACTATGAGGGTTGATCTCACCTCTAAAATCAGTCCCTACTGCCGAAATTAACACTACTTTGGAATTCCCAACCTTCTCAACCACCTAAAAGAACCCAGATCAGGGAAGAACCCACTGTAGCTTCAGAAGTTACATTCATGCTCTGCCCTCTTGAGGACCACCCAGCCCCACTCCATGGCCTCATGGTGCCCCTCTGTTAAGAAGGAACATGATCAGACACCGTGTCCTTAGCTGCAAGCCCTCCCACACCTTAGGGGTACCATATCTTTCTGGAGAAGTGTTTGGTTAGCACGTGCTAAGCCCAGAGCAGAAGGATCCCAGCTTCCCACCGGGCCTCACCCTGAAGCGGTCTGTCTTCTCACGGTCCAGCATGGCATTGAGGAACACCCTCCCGGTGAACTTGTCGATGGAGAAAATGTCTCGGGGTTCCTCGTCCACACCAGGTCCCTGGATGCTATAGATCACACTACCCAGCTGCTGCTTGTCTGACTTGATCTATGGGGCAGGAGAGGGGCCGGGTGACAGCCAGAGGTGACACTCTCAAGCTCCCAGGGCCCTCCTTCCCCAGCTGAAAGGGGGAGAGTGAGGGTCCCAGGCTCTGAGGCCCAGTCTGCTACCATCCTATGACAGCTCAGGTCCAGCACCAGGTTGCCAGGATACATTCTGAGTACGTAGAAAGTTGGACACTCCTGTCACAGGTCTACTTAGGCTGGTGAATAAATAAACCATGTGTCCACCAGGGGCATACAACCTGGGGCATGTTCACTGGAGGCAGCGCAGAGTGTGGGAGCCTCAGTTTCTCCCAGAGGAGAAATTTGGAACACAAGTCCTACCCAGGCTGAACCCCTGGCCCCTTCAGCTGATGGGGCTACCCCAGCTCCTTTAGGGATCTTTAGGGAATGAAGGGAACACTCGGTGAACAAACTGTGGGGTCCCATAGGCACAACCCACTCTTCTTTCTTTTTCTTCCCCCTTCTCTCACCTGGACCAGTGGGTAGGGAAGGCGTTTGTGGTTTTCAGACACACTGATGGGTGGAATGACCCAGGCTCTCCGCACGCGGCCTGTGGCCGGTCCCCTGCGCCAGGGGTACAGGGTGCTGGGCTGCAGACCAGGGATCCCCCAGGACAGGCCAAGGCTCTGCAATACAGATGAACCATAGTCACATAGCATGCAGGTTTGGTGCCAGGAGCACCAGGGTGGCTGTCATTCTCTTGGGTTGTTGTTGAGTTCTGTACCATCTGGTGGGATGACTCTGGAAGACACCCTGCAGGACATGGGCCCTGGTACCACAACCCCTAGTGTTGAGCCTTCAAAGCCCCCATACAGATGCTCCACACTTGTCTCCTCTCCTTGCCTAGGAGTAGCAATCCAGGCTGCATCTACAGGGTTTCCAAGCCTCTGGGGGTAGCAATGACTCACTGGCTGGGGAGGCACGATGAGGGTCTTGCATCCCTCCTGAAGTCTGTAAGAAGTCAGGCAGCTTCATGTGTGCCAGAGGCTCAGGTGCCCACAGGGCCAGGGGAGGTGCCCAGAGTGCAGCTGGACTCAACTGAGAGGGAAAGGACACTTGCAACCTGCTCTGTTTCCCTCAGGACAGGGACAAGGTGCACCTTGTGATTTTTTACACAAGGATTATAGTTCCTGGAACCCAAGACTCTTGGGGCCCTTCTTCCCTCCTTATCTCAGGAGACTAGCAGTGTGACCTCCAAGGACCACAGAGTCTGGGCAGTATGCAACTGTAGAGGGGAGATGCAGCCTCATCCCACCAACCCAGGAGTGGGGATCCCTCAGTTCAGTAAGAAGTGCATCCCACCTCCTCAAACCCACCTCACACCCAGATCATGTTTATGATGACAGATAATCCTACTCCTCAGAGGCTGGTGAAGAGACTCACCCATCAAACCAATGGCACAATGGGTAAAAGTCCCCAAAAGACATCTCTAGCTTTGTGGACTGTTCTGGTTCCCATAGGTGGTTGCATCCCCAGCTCCTGGAGAGCCCTCCAGCCCACTCTTTGACTGGGAAGGAAGCTGAGAACCGATGGTCTGAGGTCTCTGGGGACTCTCCTGTGCCTAGGCCCTAGTGTCTCTGGAGAGTGCCACAGTGGAATTGGATGTTGGCCACAAACTGACCTAACTTTCCCAGCAGGCATGGACTAGGCATCCTCGCACTCCCAGGATGCCAGGGTTCTGCCAACCCAATGTCCGGATGCTCTAGAAGCCACAGAGCCCGGCCAGATAGGTAGAAGCAAGTGGTGACGAGTGCTGGGCACATGGGACCACTGGGTTTGACAATGCTTTCAGCACCTGACGTTGCTCCTGTTTGCCTTCCCCAGACCCATGGGAGGGCACAGGGCAAGCAGAGGGGTGGCCTCTTCCGGTCCCCTCCCAACCCTATCCTCTCTGAACTTGGAGGCATGGCCCAGGAGCTGTGGGCCTCCATCCCAGGTCTCCCACATGGAGCAGAGGCCTTGGGATGGAGCAGAGCTGGGAGTGTGGATGCAAAGCCATCCCTGGACACAGAGGTATCAAACATGGTGCTGTGCACTCCAGCTCTGTCCTCAGTGTGCAGAAAGTGCCTTCATCCTCTCCTCCCATCTTTGCACAAGGGGAGGGGGGCTGATCACAATAGCCTCCCTAGGGGTGGCAGGCAGGCTGCCATGGGTGGAGGGGAGTGTCCCAGGATCCTCATCCTGCATCACATCCAGTTCCCAGCAGTGTCCACACCTAGGGAAGATGCACTGTATACGGGCAAGGGAGTGGAGAGGACCTGGCGAGGGCTAGAATCAGGGCACTGGCAACCCGCTTCCCTTTTAAGAGGGTTGTCAATAGATCACTTGAACTGGAGCACCCTGGGGGGGGGCTGGGCAGAACCGGGCCACATTGATGTCATCCTCCCTCTGGGACCACCAGCTTCTGTTGTCCCTTTCCATCCAGCACAGCCACAGGCTACATCCATAACTGCCCACTCTGGGCAGAAAGGACAGTGTCACACCTTCTGAGTCTGCCAGGTGGCTGCCTGGTCCCCTGGCTTCTGCTAAATTCTCCCCTTTGGCTGGGACACGGAGTGGGAACTGGTGGCCTCAAGGGGGAGAGAACAATGACTTGTTGAGGGGTGACCTGGGCTGTGTACAGGCCAGGGACCCTGGATTCCCAGGCTCTGTCATGACTGCTCCTGTCTAGTGCCAAGTCCATGGGCAACTGGCCAGGGCAGCTGTCGTAGGCAGGAGGGCACTGTTTTGGCAGCATCTGGATAAGGCAGATGGTGGGAAGTCTGCCCTGACAGGGCTGACCTAGGGTCTCCCATGACCACATGGGGTTTGTGGAGTCTGGGAGATCCCGTCCTCAATGGGAAGGCCCAAGAAGGGCATCGGCAGTTAGGAGAGAGCAGCTGGCCAATCAGGAGGCCCCTTAGATTTCACCCCAGCTCTGTGACCCCTTTGGATACTTGTGTGGATGTTCGAGGTCCAGGGTGGGTAAATCAGTCCTGAGGACTGAAGTAGCCATTCTGGAGACCCTTGGATCCTCTCCTGCCAGCAAGATCCCAGCCACCTCCTCCATGGCCCTCTCAGAGCAGCCTAGACCACATGTGCAAAAATCCTTATACCCACTTGGCCTTGGTGTATAGAGAGCAACTGGTCCATAGATGGACCCTGTCCATAATGGGCGGAGGAGGAGTCCAGAAGGAGCCAGAGTCCTGCCTGGGAAGCTCTGTCCTGACAGATGGCATCCTGGCCTCGAAACCTGCCAATATCAGCCACACACTACCACTTCCAGGTCCGGGAGGTGCTCCTACCAAGCACACACCTGCCAGCCCGGCATGGAAGGCCTGGGAGGGTCACAGCCTCAGTGGACACAGGCTGTTCTGGAGCTTGGTGTCGAACCCTAGAATGTTCTAGAATTGTGTTGGGGACATCCAGGAGAGGAGCCTGACCCCAACTTCATTCTTCAAGACAGCAGATGGGCTGGCTTGGCGGGAGGGGGGGTTGTCTCATGGCCCCTGGGGTCAGGAGAGTAGCTCATCTCCCAGCTCCATGACAGAGGTTTAGAGAGGCAGAGCCATTTTCTCAAAGCCACACAAGCAGAGCTGGCATTGCAGGGGGACATGTTGTGCAGAGAACCTGTCATCTACAGTATCCTTCCTGCCTTGAGCCAGCCTGCTGAGGACAGGGGCTCCGAGGCTCCAGGAACCCCATGTAGTCAAGGGAGACCCCGGGTCAGCCCTGCCAGGGCAGATCTTCCACCCTCTCTCCTGCCCAGCTGCTGCCAAACCCAGGTCTCCCCGCCCCCATCAGCTGTCCCAGCTGGCCACCCACAGGCTTGGTTGGCACTGGTTGGGTACGGTCAAGGCAGAGCCTGGGAATCCTGGGTCCCTGGCCTGTCCACAGCCCAAGTTCATGAGGTCAGTGGAACCACAGGACCTTGGCTGGGCCCCTTCCCAGATCAGAGGCTACAGTGGTAAGGGTGGGCACCCAACAGGCAGGCCACAGGCGGCTTCCGGCTCTGTGGGGGTAGGGGAAGAATCTATGTGGTAGCCTGTCCTTTGTCTTCCCACTCCACGCCCTTCTCAGAAGACGTGGCTGTTGGTCGGGTGCCTAGGAAAGGCCTCTGTGGACACAGGCAACTCACAGACCCCCGCGCTTGGGGCAAAGGACGAGAAAGCCAGATTTTTGTGGACAGGTGGTCCTGGACTCTTGTCTAGGCACATCCAGCGTACAGCATGGGTGGGGTCTGCCTAGGAGGGGGACAGGAAGCCCCTGCACTGACTCTCCACAGGCTTCTCAGGCTTGCACCCCTCCTCCAGGCTGGAATTCAGACCTATCTCATTCCTGGACAGTCAGCACGCTAGGTATGGACCCAGCTGCTGGCCTGGCCCAGTGTAGCCCCACATTCCCCCGTGGGACCACCCTGTCCAGCTGCTGCATCCATCAGAGGATGGCGAGGAGGGGGTGGACATGCAGCTGTTCCCACCCATCCGCCCTGTCCTCCCGCCCTGACAGCATAGACGCCACCGTGCCCAGAGCCATGAGGCCCTCCCCTTGGCCTCTGTCACTGCAGACCACCTCTCCTCATTGTGGAGTCTTTTCTCCAGCAGCCATGGTTCCCCTGAGGCACAGGCGAGGGGTCCTGCTCAGCAGGTGGGGGACTCTCACCTATCCATATGACCTCATCCCCTGCCATCTAGACTCAAGGCTCACATCTAGGGGAGTCTGATAGGTACAGAGGCTCATGGAGCTAGATTTTTCTTTTCTTTTTCTTTCTTAGTTCTGGGGATTGAATCTTGGGCCTTGTGTATGCTAGGCAAAAGCTATACCACTGAACTACACCCCATCCTACTTTTATTTTTCTTCTGAGACAGGGTGTCTCTAAGTTTCCCAGACTGGTCTTGAATTTGTGGTCTTGTCTGAGCCACCAGGCCTTGGACGGGGCTGGTTCTGAGGACAATTCAAGCTCCTAATGCTTCCCTAGGGGTCAGGGTGCTCTGATTTTAGAGGGGACCTGGGTAGGGAGGCAACGGAATGAATTGTGAGTTCATGAAGAGCCTGTTTCTAGCACCTCCCTCACCAAGATGAGGTGCCTGAGACAGTCCTGCTGGTACAGGGTGCTGGCCCCAGAGTTCAGTGAGGTAGAGAAAGTGTTAGGACCAATCTATGGACAAGAGTGGATGAAAATGTGAAACTAGGGGCTGGGAGATGGCTCAGTCAGAAAAGTACCCACACCCACATAAAACGCTGGACATGGTGCATGTCCATAATCCCAGCACTGAGAAGGCAGAGACAGGGAATCCCTGGGGCTCACTGGCTAGTTAGCTTAGCTGAATTGGTGAGCTCTGGGATTCATTGGGAGACCCCGTCCCAAAGAATAAGGTGGAGAACTGAGAAAGATGCCTAAAGCTGACTTCTGGCCTCCACATGCACATGTGTGTCCACAATACAAACACATATATATTCAAAACAAAAAGAGGGGGGGCACACTGGTGCACACCTATAATCTCAGCACTCCGGAGGCAGAGGTAGGAGGATTGATGTGAGTTCTAGGCCAGCCTGAGACTACAGAGTGAGTTCTAGGTCAGCCTGGACTAGAGTGAGATCCTGCCTCAAAAAACAAAAGGAGAGAG